>JAAWXA010000004.1:55025835-55230700 GCA_038090715.1 Florisuga fusca | reverse complement strand
AAGGGAGGGCGGGCAGGAGGAGGCTGGGCTGGAATGGGGTGGCCGTCCCGCCCCCGGGGCGCAGCCCGCCTCCTCTGATAATGCCACCCGTACTCGAAACAAAGTTTAGAAAGTTGTTTCCACATTTCTGCGGTCTGACTTCACCCTTCAGGCGCAGGCAGGCGGAGGACAGCCGCAGGGAGCAGCGGGCAGAGCTCCTATTGCTCCTTCGCCCGGGCGACCGCGGGAAGTGCCGGGAGGTGAGTCGAGGGAAAGTACCGTGGGACAAAAAAAAATACGGGGAGTAGAAAGTGAAGGACCGTGCACGGCGAGATCATTCTAGCGAAGCTGCTGGCAGGAAGGCACCGGCGGCCTCTGCTTGTAGCGTGCGGTGCAGAACCCCGGTGTCCCAGCAGCGCCCTGACCCTCCGCCTGTCGCAAGCTCCGCTTCCTGCCCGGAGTGTCTGCAAGAGAGCATCGCTGTTTGCGGACCCTGGGGGGGGCTGGGCCAGGGCAGAGCAGGGTCAGGGCAGCCGGCAAGGAATAGCCCTGACTAGCACACGTCCTCTCCCCAGGTGCCGATCGCCGCCCCTGCTTCCTCTCGGAGGCGGTGTCTGCCGTGGCAGGGAGCTTGGCAGCGTTGGAGTGGGAGGTGGATCCCATCTGCCTGCTGGGCTATCCGGGACTCCCCTCTGGCAGCGGTGCAGGGTTGGCCCGGGAGCGGTTCCGAAGCCGCTGTGAGGGTCACACGCCGTAGTCTCAGTCCCGGATCCTTTCGTAACCTCAGCTCGCTCTCAGGCTGGCAAGCAGCAGGGTTAGAACCGCAGTGCTTGCCAAACAAGCTGCCCCTGCTTCCGCATCATTTGCCGGCCGGAGCCCGCTCTGCCTTGGTTCCTTTCTTGGTACGACATTGGTACCAGCCCTGGAGCAATGTGGGGCGAGAAGTTGTCACGTCAAGGGACAGCTGAATGCGCTGGAGTGCGAGTTGTCCTACACAGGCTCCTCCTAGGCAGTGAATATTTGATCAAGGTGGTGTCCCTAAGAGCTGTTGACTCTTATTCTTTGTATTTGTAGCTTCATGCCAAGTCAATGGCAGGTGTCAGAGAGAAATCTCTTTATGTCCTGGTTACTTCAAGAGCTGCCCCGTTGGTTTCAGTGTACGCCTGCCCTGTGCATACAAAAGATCATAGTGACTCCTGCCAGACTCCAGGGTGGAAAACGGGCCCACCAAAGACCTAATGAAGTTGAAGGCAGTCCTGCTACAACTGATGGTTGTAAAAATGTTTCTTGTGTTCCCCTACACAATAGTAGGGGAGCATAATACCATAGTTTGGTGTCAGTCTTACATTGCTGTAGCACTGCTGTAGTATCTGATTTAGTTTTCTGTCTTTCTTGATACTGAATGCTCATGATGACTGTAAATGACAGGTATAAAAGAAACTTACTGCTGCCAGGGTATTACATTTCTTAATTTGTACCGCTAGAACAGATTATGACTGTATGTAATTAAACTTGGGTAATGCCACAACTGGGAGGAAGGTGGAATCCCTCTGGGATGCTTCAGCTAAAATACTGTAGGGTTGTTTTCTTAGTTGCAACTTTGTGGTTTTCTACAATAGTTTCCAGGTTACTTTCACTTATCTTTTCAGATGGCATATATGAATTATTCTGAATTATTCTATTTGTTGTCTGTGGGATGCCCTAAGGTCTCAGATATGTGGTCCTCAAATTTATCATTAGGGCCTTCAATACTCTACAACTCAAAAGGTAATTGTTATGTCCAGAAGAGTGAAAATTAAACATCAGTTTTCCCTTCACTACATTCTCATCTTTCTTGACATCAAGAAAAGAAAACAAAAGTCAATGTTTCAAGTATTCATGTATTTCTGTAAATGGAATAAGCAGCAGATGAGATTTAGGGCAATAATATTTTAGTCTTCTGGTCTGCAGACTTAAGTTTACTGCTACTGAAATGAAGCAGGTTTATAAGATTCTTTCTGAGACACCTCTTTCTCCTTTCCTTCTATCTTGTGATGGAAGAGAACTCTAAAGAAAGCAGCAGAAATTAATGCAGTAAAGAGCATTACTCTGAAAACTTTTCTTGTGGTTTCTTCAGCCCACAGGATGTGTCTTCTGCTTCTAGCAAATTTCTCTTTTCCTCCTCCTGTTTCTGTTCACTGACAAATGACATACTGTCATGATTTTCTAGATGAGTAAGTGGTGGCCATATGGAAGGGTAAAGAATATAGTGGTCTGCCCATATTCCCTCTCCATCATTTGCTAATTGCAGTGTAGTTATATATGAATGTACAGTTCTACATATGAGGAGGGAGTAATACATCTTCAGGGTCTTAAATCTTTTGTTTAACATGAAGGTTTAATCAGTTTAAATCAAACTGGAATAGACTCCACAGTCCATGACTTATCCATACAGAAGCACCAGGATGCCTGTATCAAGAAATTGACTGAAGCTCTAAGACTTGGAGCTCTCTCCAGATAAAGATCTAATCAGGTCAGGCCTAGGGTTTTCAGGCTAAATCTGATTTCTTTTTTATCTTAAAAGAAAACAAAAAAATAGTGATAAAAACTTGCCTGCATGTCTAGGTACCAGTGTCCTCTTCTGGGGTAGTTCTTCTCCACATTTAGTAATCTGGATCACCACAGGGTCAGATAAACAAAGTCTAGAATAGCAAATTGATGGTCTTGTCCAATCTGTCTCATTCACCCTATCTGCAGTATCATGCAATACTGACCCTTTTTCTTCATGTGACTCTTCTTATTCCTTCACCTCACAGAGGGAGTATAAAGAAAAGTGCAAGGTCTTGCAGAAAAGCCTCCATTCGTTAGAGAGCAGCATAAATGGAGGCAGGGAGTAGTTGAATAGCTGACTCACAGAGAATGTGGAATTCGTATTTCCACTTGAAAGCAGTGGTGAATTAAAATCCAATTAAGAATCTATAATGACACCTTTTTGACTGTTTGATGCTAGAGCTATATGTAAAACTAAGCAGGCTGAAGCACACCAAGCCTACTAATCAAATAAAAATAAGTGGATTTGTTGATATGTGTTTCCCAGAAATAAAATATTACTTGGAAATAAACCATGCAGAGAGATAGCATGAAGGTTATTTTCTACTGCGTTCTACCCATTACTTCTTGCAATGGAAAAACAGTGGACCTGCAAATTACTATTCTCATGCCTTATTCACAGGCTTTTGTCACATACAAACTTCCCACTGAATTACGTGAAGGTGGTTTCCAAGAGAAAGTTTTGGTTTTAGAAATTCTGAAAATTTTGAACATGAGAATTCTTGCACACCCAACTGCAAAGCAAGAGACAATTAAGGAGACACTTGTAACATGCCTCTCGGGTTATCTAGTGCAATCATCATTACCTTGAGTCCACTAAGCTCACTGGACCGTAGACTGAAATTTTCCATTAGCATTTTTTCCATTGAAAATTAATATTTATTTTGAAGATAGTATTTGTTTGAAGATACTATTTAACTAAATGTTTTAATTTGGGTTAAAGATGTAACATTTCTCAAGAAACTAGAAAACTAGAAATAGAGAGTATATTTTAGAGTTCAGGACAAATTTTAATTGGTTTTCAGGAAGATAAAAGGTTTTGTAATTTTTTTTTCCCCAGAAGTTATATTTTTAACAAGGACTTCTGAAGGAGGCAGAATAAATCAAGATTTCTTTGTGAAAATGGTGCACTTCAAGGATATTATTGTCACTCACATTTCATCAGCTGAAAACGGCTCCATTTAGCAATGAATCATTAGGAAACCCTGAAAGATAAGACAATTAGAAAGAACATATACTGTTTTACTTAAACTTTTCCCAGGCATTTACTTTAGAGGAGGAGGTCTGTTTCCAAAGCAAATGCTTTGTCAACATCTCCTATGAATTGATAACACACCCCTGCCAGATCATCACGTTATGGGTTAAACAATTTACTGACATAATACTTTTACTAATACAGTTAATATAGTAACTATATATAATAACTATATTAATATAGTTGCATTTAATTTCAGCGCTGGGGACAATGCAAAACAATAAATTATGCAGCCAGATGGAGTCAGCTTGGTTTTGGCTTTATCGTGCTTGGAATGTGTTGCATATGTTGTGAGATACTCCTTCTTAACAACAGATTTTATTTCTCTGAACTAACATTTTGTGTTTTGGAAAGAAGTCAAAATAATGGTCAAATAGTTCTACATAATTCTGTAATAGTTCTCATGCAAGTTCTCTAACTGCTAATGGCACTGTTTACATGCAAACATTCATAAAAACTAATGCTAACCCACAAACATTAGCCAGATTTGTTGCCCAGAATAGAGAAATGGTCAAATTGTATTTGTATGCAGTAAAAATTTATTGATAAGTTAGAGAGAAAGAGAGGGAATTTTTTTTAAAACAACACACACTTAGATACACATACGCAGTTAAACCACCATCCTGCTCAGGTGTTAGGTAGGTCAACAGTTTCTTGAAGATTCAAGGTTCTTGCAGCCAACAGGTAGGCAAGGAACTAGAGGGAGGGAGAATAGGTCCTCTTGGAGATGATGTCCTTGAGTGAAGCAAGAAGAACCAGTAGATGGAGAGTAGGAGATTGTGGGTCCTTGATGCATACAGAGACTAAAGGCATGGTGCTTTTACAGCTCTGGTGATCCTGTGATTATTCTGCAGCAGTGATTTTGATGCTGATGGAAGTGTTTTTTCTTTAATTTGAATAATCTGATTTCATTTCATTTTAATCATTTCCGTGATGATGGAAATGCAGGTACCCCACCTGGAGTACTGTGCCTAGTTCTGGAGCCCCAGCACAGGAAGGACATGCAAGTCTTGGAGTGAGTCCACAGGAGGGCCACACTGATGACCAGAGGGCTGGAGCACCTCTCCTATGAGAACAGGCTGGGAGAGCTGGGGTTGTTCAGTCTGGAGAAGAGGAGGCTCTAAGGAGACCTTATAGAAACCTTCCAGTGCCTGAAGGGGACCTACAGGAAAGCTGGGGAGGGACTTTTTACAAGGGCATGTGGTGATACAATAAGGGGTAGCAGTTTTAAACTGGAACAGGGTAGATTTAGGTTAGACATTAGGCAGAAATCCTTCACTGTGAGGTTGGTGAGAGACTGGCACAGTTTGCCCAGGGGGTTTGTGGATGTCTCATCCCTGGAAGCATTCAAGGCCAGGTTGGATGGAGTTTGAGCAACCTGGTCTAGTGGGAGGTGTCCCTGCCCATGCAGGGTGGGTTGGAAGTCGATAACTTCTAAGGTCCCTTCCAACCAAAACCATCCTATGATTCTGTGATTCTGTGGTTGTTGCCCCTAAACTCAGTTTCTTTTTGTAAGAAGTTTGCATTTCTAGACAGTTCTTAGTTTTTCATTTCTTACATAACATTACAAAGGAAGCATCCAAAGCAATGATGAGCAAAGATGCATTTCCACTAAAATCCTAAGTAGTTAGAGTAGCTTTACTTCTCAAGGAGCCTAGCAGCATCAATCAGGTCCTTTAACTTCACCCCACCTCTTCAGTGTGAATCCCTAAGTACTGCTCATGTTTAGGCAATAAAATTCAGAGTAAGTAATGCTGGAAAGAAAGTGGGAGTTTATTATTGCCTGCATATTAGTTGTTTTTCTTTAGTGTTTCTAAATTGGAAGGAGCAGGGTGGGGAATAAATTAATCTGCCTACGTCCTTTGCTTACCTCTGTTACCTTTAGACATCTGAATTTTAACACATGGATAGTTCTGTTTACTACTTCCATAAAGGCCAGCAAGAAACCATGAAGGTAAATTTCAGCTATGTGGGAAGATGCTAGCCTTTGGGAGAGGCATATTTCCTTACAAATCCAGTGAAAACTAGTTGCTTGGATGGGGATGTTAAAAATAAAAAGGGTTAACGAGGATCTGGTGAGTAGTCAGAGAGTTGGGTTCCTCCATCATTGTGCACAGAAATGACATAGATGAGTTTTTTCTAGCATATGTGGATTCATCTTGGGACAAATGCTGAGTAGTCTCTCTCCAGTCTTTGGTAGCCTTCTTTTGGAATTGTTAATGAATTATTCTTTAAGCATCTTTTCTGGTTTTCTCCTGTTTCCCAGTCATATTGTGGAGAGCGTGCTTCTAATATATGACCTGGGTTTCTTGCCTTCTTTAGTTTTATATATGTCTTTGTTGTTGGTGGTGGTTTTGGTTTTTTGTTGTTTTTTTTTTTAATTTATCCAGCCATTTTTTGAAAATGAGATAGGAATTTCATTTGTATGATTACAATGTATTTATAAGTCACAACATCTTCTCCCAGGCCTTTTCTGTCATTGATTTCTGCTCATGTCTCTTGTCTTGAAATAAATTCAAAGGAATTTTATGACAATTTAAAATCTTGTGGTATAAATGAAGCTTTGAGTCTGCATTATGTAGAACATTGAAGGTGATCCTAATCGTTCACTTAATCTTTAAAAGCTACAGTCAGGGCTGGCTGGAGAATTTGTAATAGGACTTAATTTAAACAGAAATGGGTTCTCCCACTCACATTTATTAACAGGAAAGGACTTTATACATAATTTAAAGTTTTTTCCTTTTTTGGGTGAGTGTATGCAGGATTCCTATGCTGTTTGCCTTTGCTGCTCCCCTGTATTATTTTCAGGACACATTTCTTTCAGACTATCCTGTTGCAGTCTCTCATAGGAACTCCAACCGGTTGCAGATCTCTCAACATTTACACTCCCCACACCTACCCCACTATCTATCTCCTAAGGACAAAGGAGACAAAGGATGTGGGAAAGGCTGTGGTACTTAATACTTTCTTTGCCTCAGTTTTTAGTAATAAGACAAGTTGTTCTCTGGGTAGCCAGTGCCCTGAGCTGGAAGGCAGCAATGGAGCTCCCATAATTCCAGGGGAAATGGTGAACTGTTACGCCACTTAACGACAAAAAATTCTATGAGGCTGGATGAGATCTACTCAAGGGTACTGAGGGAGCTGACAGAGGTGCTCACCAAGCCACCTTCCATCATCAGTCAGCATTCGTGGCTCACAGGGGAGGTCCCAGTTGACTGCAGCGTAGCAACTGTGATGCCCATATACAGGAGAGGCTGTGTTTTGGGTTGGTGTGGCAAGGTTTTGGTAGCGAGGGAGGGGCCTTAGGTGTGGTGCCTGTGAGAAACTGCTGAAAATCTTCTCTTCTATGCTCCCTGAGGAGGAAGAAGCAGCAGAAAATGTGTGATGAAGTGACCATAAACCCCCCTCCCTGTCCCCCTCTGCCTCTGGGTGGGAGGAGGAGGAGAAATCTGGACCAAAGTCATTTGGCCCCATTAAGAAGTGGGGGCTGAGGCAAAGTATTTAATCTCCTTTTTTGTTTGTTTGTTTTCTCTTTGGCCTGTTTTAGTCTGATTAGTGAGTAAGCAAAATGATTTTTTCCCCAAGCTGAGTCTGTTTTGCCTGTGACCACAACAGGTGAGTGAACCCTCCCTATCCTTGTCTCGACCCAGGAGGGTTTGGTTGGGTCTTCTCCTCCCCATCCCATAATGTAGGGAGTGGTGATCAAGCTGAGGGGTGTATTTTTGTTTCCAGCTGGCCCCAAACCGCCACAACTGGTGAGGCCACACCTTGAATACTATGTTCAGTTTTGGACCCCTCATTACAAGAAGGACATTTTGGTGCTGGAGCATGACCAAGGAAGGCTAACAAAATTGGTGGTGTGTTTCAGGGAATTAGGGATCTTAGCCTAGAGAAGAGGAGGTTGAGGGGAGACCATATCCCTCCCTGCAACTACCTGAAAAGAGGTTGTAGTTATGTGAATGTTGGTCTCTTCTCCCAGATAACAAGCCATAAGAGGAAATAAGAATAAGGAATAAGAATAGGAAATAAGAATAGGAATAAGAGGAAATGGCCTCAAGTTGTTCCAGGGGAGATTTAGGAAGAAATTCATTACCAGAAAGGTTGTCATGCACTAGAACAGGTCGACTTACCTTCCCTAGAGATATTTAGAAGACTGTAGATGTGGTGCTTAGGAACATGGTTCAGTGGTGGACTTGGCAGTATGCTAGGTTAACAGTTGGACTTTATGATCTTAAAGGTCTTTTTGGGCCAGAAGTGGTGGTTCCATAAGATGAGGAATCATGAATGGTCATGTGCATCATGAAAAGTTACCTAGCCAGGGAACTCAGGCTGTGTGGAAGAAAAGAAGCATTTATGACACATTTTGGTGCCTTTCTAAAACAAAAGCATGACACTTGCATGTTTTTACTTGAAAAGTCAAAATTGGAGGATTTAAAGTCCCATTTTTCATGTAGTCCAGTACTGGTGTTCATGTAGTTAGGTCAGCCTTTACAATGCTTTCGTGAGAGCTTAAAGAGTAATTGTCTAAGTCATAGTAGAGAAAAAAAATTGTGTACAAATTTGTATCTCTGTTAGTTATTTTAAAAGTGAGACCTGTTTTTTTACCTCGATCTGTCATAAAATGCTCAAAAGATGGCTGACAGTAACACTGAAGTCGACTGATCTATGAATCTTTCTCAGGGGATCATCACCTATGCCATTATTCACAGATGTGCATTCAGTTCGTTCGTCCATGACAGCAGATGCACCACCTTTGCACTCAGTGGTTCAGGGCTCTACTTTCTTTATCCTTCATATCTAGTTTGTCTGCCATGTTACAGCACAAGAGTGTTACTTCTTGTGTATTATGTGCACTATGTGCATAAGGAGTGATTTTTTCCAGTCCTGGATCTAGCCAACTTCTACGTACTTGAGGATGGTTCTTGTGTTCTCTCGTCTTTGCAGTCCCGTACCTCTGTCATTCTCTGTAGATCCTGCTTTTTTGGTTCTTGATTTTTCTGTGAGGTATTTCCTTGATGGGCCACTTGACCTTGATTAGGCTAAATAAACTATAGTTTTCCAGATTAAATTGAAAGGATTCTACATCAGAGTTCCCTGTCTAACTGGATCAACACTTATCCAAGGGCAAGGCACAGTAATAGGGAACAGAATTCTTTCTTTCAGGAGGTTTGTGCCAACTTAAAATAATCTGATGGTACATTTTAGCAGCTTTAGCATCTTTTCAGCATAATGCTAGAAGATACCTAACTGACATTGAGGTAGTTCTAAAGAGGCCCCTGTGCATGTGTTAGGCACACTACAGAACAGTTGCAGGGTACTTTAACAATGATAATTTTGTTGTAGGAATATGTATGTCTTGAAGCAAAAAAATGCAATCTAATTTTTATTTTTTAGAATTTATAAAACATAAATGTTATGTCTCATAAGAGTATTTTGTGCAAATCCGTGGTGATTTCAGTATTAAGTAAGCTATCTACATTTTTCTGCTGATGTTTTTGAACTGTGCTGTAGAAAGTTTGTACCTATAGACAGATGCTATAGTTATTTTACTGAAACCTAAAACTCAGAGACATGAATGCAGGTAAAACAGCTCAGTAAGTTTTAACTGTCACAATTAGGGAGAATGAAGTTATCACAAGTCATGACCTGTGAAATCTGTGGATCAGCAGTGCTCTGTACCTTCAGGGTTTGGTGATTTACAGTACACCTGACTGGAAAATCATGATGAAAATGTCAGCTGAAATACTAACAGTGACCTTCCTCTTGCAAACCAGTCCAAAAATAACTTATGATTAATCATCTGTAAAAACCTCATCAAGCCCACATCCTTTTATTATTTGGAGCTATGCCTGTTTGCATCAGCTCATGATACAACCTAATTCACATAGTGAAGTGGCAAATTGCAGCTTTAATCTTTCATGTTATTATTAGCATTTGCAAAGTGTCAGGACACTCTAGGAATTAAGATGAACTGTACCAGTTTTGGAAGCTGCCTTAAGGATTAAGAGTTTTAGTATATGCTCCGATTTAATTTCCTGCTGTATTCAAGACACTTTTGCTGTGTAGCAAGTTTTTATGATGTGTATGAAAGGTGCGGCAAATTGAAAGAAGGTGAGGCTCCTGTGATGCACATAATTTAATTCTGTGGTATGGAAGTATGTAGAAAGTATGGTGACGTTTTCTGAATCATATCTACACTGTTTGCTAAATGTAAACAATTTATCAGACTGTATATAGTGCCTTTTTGTTCCACCATTTTTAATCTGTTTTCATGTATCTGTTCTTTCACATGCAATTAGCTACCTATGACTTGCACAATTTTTAAAATTTTTTTCTTTTTCTTAAGGAAGTCTGTGCAGAAACCACAGGGATTAGTGCACATAGTATCATTGTTAGCTTGGCCTGTTCCTGCAGTTGTAGCCTTTTGAGAAATTGTTGAGAAGTGAAAAAGAAAAAAAAATGTGTTGCATCCAATACAGCGGGAGCCTGGGTCAGGTCTTGTCAAGACCATCTTCAAGCTGCACTTGTCTCACTGATCTTTGGTATTTTTAATCTTGTTTTTAAGTCAGTGTCATTGCAAAGTTGAAATTGATGGCCTGATTTTTATTACCTCATACACTGGTGTCAGTTAAGAATGAGCTGTATAAAAGTAACTGAAGATTAAGTGTTGAAACGCAGCATGAAAGGAGAATCTCATCCAGCCTATTATAACACTGGAGTCTTAAGTGTAGCTTGCAGCGGCATTTCCATCTGATCCCTTGTGAGTGGCTATATAGAGTCAGAGCAAAGAGTCAGCTAAGTCATATACTGTTTGTTAGGCTGCCTAATATTGGAAACATCAGGAAAAGGGTTAAGAAACAGGACAGCTAGGAAGCGATCTTTTCTTTCACGTATCTTCCCAGCTACTGGTGGTCAGACTTTCATAGCTAGAATTTTTGCTTGTAAAAGTACAGCTGTAATAGCCATATGCTGCTTGCTATGTCTGACCTGTATTCCCTGTGACAGCATTTTCTATATCCTTGTTCATTTTCCAGGGCCTCTGGGATGAGCACTCTGTCAGTGCCCGTACAGAGCATGATGCAAGGGGACCCCCACAGAGTGCTGACTCCCTGCAGCTGCCTGCAGTACCCAGTGCCCACACCCCAGTGTCCACTCAAGTGGTCAGTGGCTCTTGAGGTTTATAAAGCACCCCTGACTCCCATGTGGTACAATCCAAGTAAGACTTATTCTGAGAAGGAGTTTTTCCTAAAGCAGGATAGTATTAGGTGTAGGCACCCCTTGCCTTCTCTTAGAATGTTTTTTCTTCTGCTGCTCGTAACTCTGTTTCAAGAAGGATTTTGACAGCTCTTTGATCATTAAGCCAGAATTATTTTAGCTCTGGGGAGTGTCTGAACAATAGTCCTAAGATGATCCAAGTTGCAAAAGAGAGCAAGGAAGAGATAGGAAGATTTACCTGTGTGTGTAGATTTTTGCCGCATGATTTCAAAGCGGGTGGCTGATTTGCTAATTGAAGTCCTGGTTTGGTTTTGAAGTTAATGGCCTGTTTGAAGTCCTTTTATACTTCCATGCAACATGGAAAGTCCAACAAACTGGCCCATATTTCTTGAGGAAATCACTTTGTCATGGAAAGGCACTGCAAGCTGTAAGTGTGACAAAATGTACCTCTGAGAAGTTCTTAGGAGATGTTATGTTTTAAGAGGTGAAGTGCTTTAGCATTGCCAAGTTTGAACATAAGCATAGAATAAAGATAGAACAAAATAAATAAAATAAAATTGAATAAATACATAAAATAAATACAATAAACTGTGGCTCAATTGCTCTGTTGATATGATCAGAGCTTTTCTCCTTAAGAAGCTGAATAGACATGCTGAAGTTCTTGTGTCTTCAGATTCTACATTCACATCCATGTTGTGCCAAGGTCTGGACTCCAAAGACAACATACATTTCAGATTCAAATAAATCTCATCGGTCTCTCTTGGCATTGTTCCAGATAGTGCCAGTCATGCTGGATCAGAATCAGGCTACATTCCTTTGCAATAGTCAAATGCATCTCAAAATATTTATCTCTGATAAAAAATATCAGACAAAGTTTTGTGTACTTTAGGTAGATCTGTTAAGGAAAACAAAAATACTTATTCAAGATGCAGACATAAATTCCTCATCTTGTCTTCTCTGCCTGTCTTCTAAGAGCCCTGGTCACTGTATACCTGTTTTAGCCTACCACAGATACACAGTACCTCAGTTAAATAAACTGATTCTCTACTTAGTTTACACAAATAACGAGTTAAAATCATCCAAGGAGTCTTGCAAACATCAGGGGAGGCGTGACAACTCATGATTAGTCAATAATACCTTTGAGAACATAGGCTTTTAGTAAAGTCTGCTCCTTTTTTATGGAGGTTGTGTGTTGTGCAAGTCTGGAGAGGGAAAACTACATCTGACCTCATAGAATGCATTTAAGATAAAACTGTAGACATGAATATATACAAGTATTTTCATGCAGAGAGTGTAACACACATTTTCACAGAGGCTCTTTAGGATGTGATTAACTTATGAAGTCTTTCCACCAAGTCACTAGCAATTACTTCTCCTTTACAGGTGAAGTCAAAGCCATAAGTAATAAGGATGAATCTAAGGAAATGTTTCGGAAATCCAGAATAATTTGTCATCCTCTTAATTTTACTTAATTGATTTAAACACCATGGTCCATAAGGTTCCATCAGTTGTCAGTCACCTTCCATTCTGTCATATGAACTGTATTCCAGAGCACTGGAGATAAATTGTGATATGTGGTGTGAAAATGATCAGAGTCAAAAGCATACCAGTTTAATACTTGCAGTGACTTTAAATTATTTTTTCATTTACCTGTATTTCTTATGTTTTCATGTTCATGCTAGTTGATTGTCTAGATTTCTTGTTGAACTGGCTGATTTTGCTCTGAGATTCCATTTCTGAGCTAGTTTTGTTTTCTCCTACCCTCAGACTCCATCCTCCTCATTCACTGTCCATTTGCAGTCTCTTTGGTACAGCCATCAAGTGTAGGCATTTTCAAAAGTTTTCTTCTATGCTTTAGTGCCTTATTAAAGAGACAGTTGCCAAGAGATTGTGGGAAGTATCATTAAGAGGGTATGATTTGCTCTTTTCTTTATCTTCCATGCACAGGTTTCAGATCAGATTTTGTGAATAAATGGGACAGCAGCAGCCCTGAATAATCCTGTGCTGAGATTGTGACAATGGACAGAGCACAAGGAGACCATACCAGTCCTGTGCCACCAGGAAATGAAGAGAGCAGCAGGACTGGAGAACAAGACCCAGAATTAACAGTGCTGGGAAGAGCACACGAGTTCTTTCAAATTTGTGATCAGGAAGGGAAAGGCTTCATCACTCAACAAGACATGCAGGTAAAACATGGTAATGTTAAATGCACAATGAGAGAAGATGCTGATGCCCTTAGTGAGCTGAGACTGATTAATTAAAAATTGTAACATCCTCCTGATAACTTTAAAAGATATGTCGGATTTAAATAATCTCTTTGAAATGTTACATAATGTTTGCATTTGTTTCCACAGACAAAGCAACAACAACAACAAAAAAAGTAGAAAGTAAAAAACAAGCAAACAAAAAATTGTCCCAGGAATTTAATTTCCTTCTTGATGAGAAACTAGAAACTCCAATAAATTAATTGCTTCACAATTTATGATAGCATAATGAATGGCTTCAGTCCAAAGTTCCTTCTGTTTTTTCAGCAGAATTGTGTAAATAAAGTCTTTCACTTTGCTTTCAGCTGCCAGACAATGGTTAACATTCAGCTGGAACACACACACATATATATATATATATATACATAGAAAATCTAGAGGAACAGCATTTTGGCATTAGTCAATGTTCACAATAATCTCACCAAACTGTTCTTAAATTGTTTGAGAGTTCAAAATCAGATACGCTGGAAATGCTGATAGAAAAAATGTTGGTTGGAAAAAATCAGCTATATAACAAAATCTTTTGAAAATGGGTTTGGGTGCATATTGCAGAAATGATTCTATGATTTGAACCAGTATGTGGCAGAAAACAAGAATATGTTCATGCTTGACATGCATATTCTTAACATAATTTCATTGTGTTAATCCATTTCTAATTCAATACTTATGGATGAAATAGGACTGGAGTAGTAGCAAAATAAATTCAGTGCAAACTACTAACAATGGAAGCATCTAATATAAAATTTAGAAACCTTTTGCATCTTCAGAAAGAAAGATGTGTGTGCATGTAGAAAAATGCAAGAGAAACACTTTTATTTATCTATGCTGGAAAGGCAAAAACCTCATAGTAAATTGCTGAGGTTACTAGCTCTCAAGAGAGTCTATTCCACTGTGTGTTGCTGAGTTTTGTGATGACCTGGGCTAATTCTGCAAAGTTGAAAAAAGATGGGAGTGCAGGTGCTTACTGTGCTGTAGGCTTTACCAGCATCTGTTATCTAATTGAAAAAACTGAATGCAAACAAACAAACAAACAAAAGATTCTATGTGATTTTGGTAAATCCAGGACCATAAAAAATGTAATGGATTATAATTTTATTGTCTTCCCAGAAGCAGAATGGCATATATTTTCACCAAGTGGAAGATCCATAGATCTATATAAATATATAGATATATATGTATGTATATATATGTGTGCGTGTATAAAAAAAATTTAATGTCTGTTTCTGCAAGGAATCTAAAAAGATATTTCTTTTGGATTATAGATTTTATTCTTAGAGATAAATTTATACTTCTGGTTCTAAAACCAATGTTGTGAAAGATGCAGTAGAAAACGATTGCAAAGAACAGATAAAGTGTGTATTTTCTATTTCAGGAGTATTTGTTTACTGTATCTCTCAATTTCAGTATGTATGTAAGTGTCTGGTTCATTTAAACATGGAAATAAGGGTACTTAGAACAATTAAGATATTTTAAAATTTTCTTTTATTTAAGTATAATTTTATTTCCTAATCAGATAAAGATAATATTACAAATACAAAGTTTTGAATATAGTGAATTATCATTATTCCACTCAACACTTTAGTAAATCAAGAGTAATTCAACTGAAATTGTTGCAGGTACATTGACAAAAAATGGGGTGAGACCCATTTCCTCCATTTGACTTTAATATAATTCAGTGAAGGTGAATAAAACTTATAAGCCAAAATCTTTTACACTAATACCAGCAATTCAGAAATCCTGGTTCTTTGAAGACAGTCGTAATTTTCTTCCCTTTTTCCTTGAACTTCAGTAGTGGAATAAGAGAGACTTATTTGGACAGAGAATGCAGTAATCTAAAATCCAAATGGATTTGGAAACCATTTTTTACTAATATACAAAATAATGAAATTCTATACTAAACAGCTTTACATTAGACAGGTACTGCTACAGTTATTCATTATTCTTGATTAAAATTACCAGTTAACTAGTCATTAGCTAGATTACCTAGTTAATCCCTGTATTGCAAACATGAATGTGAAGTAGCTGATTTTGATTGGACTTTTCATTATGTTCACTCGTTATAGAAAAGACAAATAAAACAATAAAATCAGTTTTTTCCTTATAATATACTAAGTACTCATCACATTATCATCTTGGTGTTTCTTAGTTCACTACTAATTACCATTAGTGATGCATTGCTTCAAATGCAAGATACTAACATTCTTCTTAATCTTCAGTGAAGTGATATGAGACATGATTTTCAACAGAGAGTTCTGAGTATCTGAAGTGCTAAGTATCTAAAATCCAATTAACATCATTGAAACAGATTTGTAAAATGTTTACTGATGTGTCTATAATATAGTAATTATATTAAAATTTTACTCATCCTTGATTATATCATGTGGTTTATTTTGAGATTACGGTCATACTGGTTGTTCGGAATTTTTCGTTGCTTTTCAAAACATCAGAGGCCCTCAACTTTCAAACAAATAAGGTTTTCTGAAATTACAGGAAAGCAAGTTGTAGCTGAGACCAGAAACCAGCTTTGCACTTTGGTCTGTGAAGTTATAATGAATAAAGAGAAAAAGCATGGCAAAATGTTTTCTTTTACAGCAAAATTTGGTTGAGATCTTGCTCTTAGCTATTTGACCTCTGTCTTTTTATTTAGCATTGTAAAGGCTTGTTATTTTCAGATAAGTAAGCACAGATGTCAGGTAAGTACAGAGCACACTGGATGTCAATGCAGGTGACTTCTCTTTAAGCTCCAGTGGTATCTTAGGATATGTTCTTGGGCTTTTTTGTGGGTTCTTTTTCTTCTTCTTTTTCGTGTTTTTTTGTTTGTTTGTTTGTTTGTATTTTTGTTTTTAAGAGCCTCAGACTGACTCAGTCAGTCTCACCTCTGTGCCTGGAAAGATCATGGAGCAGAACCTCCTGAAGGCTCTGCTAAGAGAAGTGGTTAATAAAGGGGTGATTGGTGACAGCCAACACAGCTTCACTAAGGGCAAGTTCCTGCCTGACTGATTTGGTGGACCTTTGAGATGGGGTCACAGCCTCTGTGGAAAAGGCAGAGGAACAGACATCATCTATCTGGACCTGTGCAAAGCACTCCAACACTGTCCCACACAACATTCTGTTCTATAAACTAAATGATACGGATTTGATGGATGGACCACTCACTGGATAAGGAATTGACTGAAGGTCACACCCAAAGAGTTGTGATCAATGGCTCTGTGTCCAAATGGAGATGTGTGATGAGTGTTGTTCTTTAATGGATGGTACTCGGACCAGTGCTGTTTATTGGTGACGTGGACCGTGGAATCAACTGCAGTCTCAGCAATTTTGCTGATGACACCAAACTGTGGTTAAGTCAACACGCTGGAGGGAAGGATGGCATCCAGAGGGACCTTGACAGGCTTGAAAAGTGGACTTGTGCAACTGCATAAAATTCAACAAGGATGAGTGTAAGATTCTTCACCTAGGTCAAGGCAATCCCATGGATAAATAAAGTTTGGGAGGAGAAAGCTTGAGGGCAAGCCTCAGGAGAAGGACTTGAAGGTGATGGTGGACTAGAAGCTCAACATGAGCCATCAATGCGCACTTGCAGTTCAGAAAGCCAACTGGGTCCTGGGCTGCATCAAAAGAAGGTCAAGGGAGGTGATTCTCCCTCTCTACTCTGCTCTTGTGAGACCCCACCTGGAGTACTGTGTCCAGTTCTGGAGTCTCCAGCATAAGAAGGACATAGAGCTCCTTGAGCATGTGTTCCTTGAGCACAAAAATGATCAGTGCTGAAGCACCTCCCCTATGGAGCCAGGCTGAGGAAGTTGGGGTTGTTAGAGGAGGCCCCAAGGTGACCTTATAATGGCTTTCCAGCACCTGAAGGGGACCTATAAGAAAGCTGGGGTAGGGCTTTTTGCAAGGGTGTGTAGCAAGAGGACAAGGGGAAATAGTTTAAAACTTGAACTGGGGACATTTAGATTAGATGTTAAGAGGAAATTCTTCAGTGTGAATTTGGTGAGACACTGGCACAGGCTGCCCCCTCCCTAGCATTGTTCAAGGCCAGGTTGGATGGGGCCTTGAGCAACCTGATCTAGTGGGAGGTGTCCCTCTCATTGGAGGGGGTTTGAAACTAGATGATCTTTAAGGTCCTTTCCAACCCTAACCATTTGGTGATTCTTTTATTCATTTTGAAAGGGTCTGTATTCATATTCATATTGAAAGGTTTTCTATCTTTACAGTAATCCCAAAATGAGCCAATAAATGAAAACACAATCACGAGACCAACAATGACATCTTGTTTTCCTAACCAAAATAACCCAGCCTAATCTTATTTTCTTTTTTAATAGAAAAAAAATAGGCTGGGAAAACACTGACTTAATTTTAGTAACAATGGTGTTATCTCAGTTATCAAAATCTGTAAATTGTGCTCAGAGAATTTAATGAAGCAAAACATTGTTACATTCTTCACAATCTCCTATGTAGTTTTTTTTCTTTCAATAAAACGCAAGTAATTGTGGTGTCCAAATTTGAACCCTGCCACAGGGTGCTTCAGCTGTAGTTAGAGAAGATAAATTCATTTATCAGTAAGACCCACAAGCAGTTGTACCGGAATAGTGGGTCTGTATTTATTAAATGAGTCAGCTCTCAGAAGCACTATTTCAGCAGGTCCCAGAGATCTGGCAGTAGGAGTACAGTTTCTGTTTCTCTAAGTGCAAAAAGAGCAATTTATGTGAAGCTCTTCCTCCCTCACCAGTGCTGTGTACACTGTAAGAATTTTACAAAGTAAGCTAATTTTAAAAAGTTTCCCTTTAAATCTAGGAGATTAAAATCAGGTGTGTTGCTGCTGAATTAATGGATTAAGACTGAATGTACATCAAGTTTTCTTCATTTTTTGGAAGCAGGCAGCAATGCACAATTAATCCTGCTCAGAAATTCCTTTGGGACTTTTCCAGATAGTTCTGTGCCTTAGAAGCTCTGTTGCTTTCTCTTCTCGAGATCACCTTGGAATTCCTTTTACTGCTCTTCCCTTCAACTCAGTCAGGTTTATAATGTACATCCTAAACCCTTTTGTGCAGCCAATGGTTAATGCACTCAGCCAGTTCTTACCTCAGCTATGTGGCCTTGTGTATTGACTTGTGGTTTCTATTGTTCTTGGATTGCAGGAGAGACTTTCTTTGGCTCCAGGTCCCTTCCCCACCATGGAAGAGATTAGCACTTTTGTTTTGATGAACTTTATTGACCTATCAGCTTGAAATTTTAATATTCTGCATATGCAATAGGCGTTCAGGGAAGGGATTAAAGTATTTAATAAAGCTGAGGACGTCACCAGTGTAAATTTATATTGTTTCACAAGCTGAGGAAAGCTTTTACACTTCTTAGTGCTGTCTCCCAGTGGAAATCTCTACTACTGCAGTTTGCCACTCTAATTTCCTCCTATTTCTGGGAATCCATCTATAATGTTAAAATAATTACAGTAAAAGCATTAGGACTAGATTTAAAGATTTTTTTTCTTTTGTTCCTGTTTTCATATTCTCAGGAAAAAAAAGTGATTTTGTGGAGCTGGTTTCATTAAGTTTTGTCCTTTTTTGTATCAGCATGCTGCATTTCAGAAACAGATGGTAATAAACTACATTTAACTCATTAGAGGAGCAGCAGATTTGCTCCTTGGACCATGCAATTTTCTTAGCTTTGTTTAATTTATTTGTTTATTTGTACATTTTAAAACATTTTGTTTAGGACAATATACCCTCTTCAGTGCTCTTGTTTAGAGAGTCTCTTGCACCTCATGACATGGAAGGAACTAGGTGTAGAGTTCTGCTGACAAGTGTGTCCAGCTGCATGATGATCAAGCCATTTCACCAGCATGCTGAGACTGTCTCAGATTCTACACATTGCCTGTGAAATCTGTGTCACAAGGAGATTGTTTGCACTAGTTTGTCATAAAGGACTGTAAAGGCAAATAATAAAGTCATGAAAATGATTCACCCTCAGTTAATGCTGTTTTAATCTGTGTTGTATGTGAATTTTCACTCTGGGGAAAAAAAATTAACTATTATTCTCTATTATAGATGTTCTGTAGAATCGAGTCTTCCTCTCATTCTGTAGTAATGGGTAAAATTGCTGCATGTTTTGTCATTTCAGAGACTATATCCTGAGTTACCTCTTAGCCTGGAAGAGCTTGAAAAAGTTTTTATTACATTGGATGCTGATGGCAATGGCTCTCTTACCCCAAAGGAGTTCACCACAGGATTCAGTGAGTCTACTGTATAAAGCTCTACTCCTATTCCATACTCCTGACGTCAGTAAAGAAGCATTTTATCTTAACAGTACACTTCATGATGCACACAGGGAACCAGACTATTTTATATCAGGTCAATAAGGCCCAATGGATAATTAACATTATCTCTGAGATTAATGTAAGACAAAGTTAAAAATGTGTTAATACCATTGAAGATATTAAACCAGACTGGGCCCAGTATTGATCCTTGGGGTACATGCTAGCCACTGACCTTCAACTAGACTTCCCACCACTGATCACCACCCTCTGGGCCAAGCCATTCAGCCACTTTTCCATCCACCTCATCCAGACTGTAGAACAACAGCTTCTCTATAATGATCTTGTTGGAGGCCTTCCTAAAGGTCTCGGTTGACAATATCCACCACTCTTCCCTCATCTACCAGGCCAATCAGTTCACTATAGAAGTTTATCAAGTTGAACAAGCATGACTTTCCCTTGGTGAATCCATGCTTTTTACTCGTGATTTTCTTATCCTTAATGTGTCTGGAAATGGTTGTATGGTTTTAATATGTCTGGAAATATGTCTGGAATTAGTTGCTCCACCACCTTCCCAGGGATCAAGGTTAGGCTGACCAGCCTGTGGTTCCCTGGGTTCTCTTTCTTGCCCCTCTGAAACACTGAGGTGACATTTGCTTTCTTTCAGTTTTCTGGCACTTCTCACAGTGGTCAATCTAAGATTATCAAAAATGGTCTCACAGTGACACCTGACAGTTCTCTCAGCATTCCTGGATGCATCCATCATGGACTATGAACTTATATATGTTCAGTTTACTTAAATATTCCCTGACCTGACTGATCCTCTTACACGAAGTGTGTATCTTCCTTGCTCCAACCTTTTTCTCTGGTCACTGGGACCTGGAATGTTTTTTGGGAGGGAAGGGGTTTGGTTTTGTTTTTTTCTTTTTCTTTTTAACATTCCTGTCCAGATGCATTTCCATTTGATCTTTAGCTTTCCTAACTTCACCCTTGCATGCCAATGCTTCTGTATTCCTCTCAGGTTACCCATCCTTTTTGTGCTTTCTTTTTGTGTTTACTTTGGCCAGGAACTCCTTTTTCATCCGTGCAGGCCTTCTGGCATTTTTGCCTGGATTCTTATTAATTGGGATGGAACTCTCTTGAGCATGGAGGAGACTTTGAATATTAACCAT
Organism: Florisuga fusca; assembly: GCA_038090715.1. Taxonomy (NCBI): domain Eukaryota; kingdom Metazoa; phylum Chordata; class Aves; order Apodiformes; family Trochilidae; genus Florisuga; species Florisuga fusca. The sequence continues at coordinate 55,209,976 of JAAWXA010000004.1, read as the reverse complement.
CTTTCCTGGGCCTTTTTTCCTTCTAGGACCTGATCCCAAGGGCCTCTTCCAAGCAGATATTTGAATAGGCCAGTCTGGTCTTGTGACCAGAGCTAGGAGCTTGCTTTTCACCCTCCTTCTTGCCCTCCAGATCCTGAACTTCACCATCTTGTGGTCACTACAGTCAAGGTTTTCTTTTGACTTGCACATCCCAATTGAGACCCTCCCTGTAGGTGGATATGAGGTCCAGCAGAGAACCTCTCCTCACTGGCTACTCCATCACTTCCAGGAGGGAGTTATCAATGCACTCCAGGAACCTCCTTGTTTGCTTATGTCCTGCCACATTGTCCCTCCAGCAGATACCAGAGTGATTGAAATCTCACATGAGAACTAGGTGCTGTGAACATGAAGCTGTTCTTATCTGTCTGTAGAAGGCCTCATCCACTTGTTCCCCTGGTTGGGTGTAGCAGATAGCCACTATACTCTCCCCTTTGCCTGTCCTGTCTTTAATCCTAACTCAAAAGCTCTCCATCAGCTCCTCCTCTGTCCCCACGCAGAGCTCCATGCATTCCAGCTATTCTCGCACAAAAAACCCAACTCCTCTTCCATGTCTTTTCTTCCTGTCCTTCCTAAAGAGGCTGTATCCCTCCATTGCAACGCTCCAGTCATGGGAGCCATCCCACCACATCTCTGGGATCCAGCCTTTCTGTTATTAATAGAAATATTCCAAATAGATGGAAGAAACTGCTGCAGGAGTCAAGTTTAGAGGAGTTAAAATGCGTGTGAGTCAGATGGAGGGAAATAAGTGTAGCTTACAATGTAGCTTTCAATATGCAGTTTATACAGGATTCAAGGTGTGCCTCTAGTCATGCACTAAAAAGGATGTTAAAATAGGTGGTACATTGTATCAGTACCAACTGTTAAACAATTTTAGATTTCTGACATACATTGATTTCTACAAGCATACTAAGAAGTAAGGAATCGACAAAGTGCTTGTTCCTGCAATTTATGTCTTTTGCTTATGGAAGTCTGATTTTTTTCAGTATGTTTGTCGGTTTTGAATTGTGTGATTTCTGGAAGGCTAGCCATTAAATCTGGGACACAGTCAGGCATAAAACTCAGAGATCCTTTTGCCATGCCTTATCCTTTTGTTGTTCCATTACTTCCTTTTCTTGTCAACAAATGTAGGTGTTTCCCTCACAAACTGTAATTACTGTGAAATTCAATCTTAGTATGCTGATCTTCAATAACATTGCTTCTTATAATAAGTTCTGAAAGTGCTAATGTGTCTTATTTTTAATTCTTAGGCCAATTTCTTTTGGGGCAGATGGCTTTGAATAATGAGATGATGCAGCAATCAGATGGTGAAACAGCCTGCCCACTTAAATGCAAAGAGACCGTGAGTGACAATGAGGATGAAGAATTCCAGTTCTCAAATCTGATGGATCAGCTTGGGGCTAAAAACATTTTGGATGAGTGAGTTTTCACAGCAATAGTAACAGATTGTATGACCTTCTATGATTCAGCTCCGGGTTTGATTTTTATGGAATCCAAGAAGAATAATGAGAACCAAGGCTGCTCACTAACACGCTGATTCTTTAAAAATTAGTTTTCTTGGTTGTCAGAGACAATAAAATGCAATTCAACAAAATTTCCAAGAGCGAAGCTATTGTATTGCAGGCACATGAAACATGTGTGTGCATATGAAAACTATACTATTAACTTATTTATATACCATGGATTTTGAACATAGATAGTTACCAGCATTTAATCCACAGGTTCCACTGCAATTAAACAATGCACCATGACTGCTTTTTTTGGCAAGGGCTATGTTTAAAGTGCACCAGTTAACCATAACAAATAATGAATGTGTTTTTTCTCTCCTCCATACATAATTGTATTTTGTGATTACTCTGATAGCATTACCTCTTCCAGGACCAAGATGACTCATTTGAATCAGAATGCAAAACCTGCATAAAGAGATTCTTGTGTGTTGGCCTGACACTGATCAATCACAATCAATGCTCTAGATGACAAAAAAAACCAACCAAACAAAAAAACCCCAACAAACTAGGGGATGAAAATGGGAAAGAATCTGGAGAAAGAGTAAGAGTGTTTAGAAAATGCACCAGTGATTCTTGTCATGTGCAAGGAGTGCTCTTCACTGCTTCTCACCTGATTGCCTGTTACAGGAAATAGTTGACCATCACTCATTCTGAAAAGCTTTCATTATGAAAAGATCTTTATCACCTATTTTTTGTATCCTTATCTGCACTCTTTACTGCCTAGGTTTAAGTTTACAATATGCATGCAAGAGAATGAGTCAAGAAGAAACAAACAAAAGAAGTTATTCAGCAGAATTTTGTCAAAGTACTAAAAAAACCCATTATCAGTCAGAGAAGAAAATATTTTTTTCCAGTATATGATGAACAGAATAATAAAAAAACCCAAAAAACCAAACCAAAGCAAAAAACCCACAGGAAAACAAACAAAACACCAACAAAACAAAACAAAAAAAACCCCAAACCCCCAAAGCACAACCAACCAACCAAAAGGACACATTACATTGGTAAATCATTAAATCAAATTTTTAAAGATGTTCTGACTTTTGTAGTGGTCTCACTGTGTAATTAGAATGGGCTGAAAATGAAAGTAGATAGTACAAATATATTTTGTTAACTTGTCTGTGTAACTTATAACAGTGAGTCTCATTCATTTATCATGATGAAGTATTTTTTATTAGCTTTTCCACTGCCCCCTCTTCACTAGATTTTTTGGAAATCCTTCACTTCTAATAGAAGTGACAGGATGGTACAGTGTATCTCTTCTGTCCTTATCCATTCTTGTTCAGATGAAGTGTGGCAAGGGACACACTTAACTATCAGTCCTTGTGATTCTTTGCAGCCATGCATGGCCAACATTTGTGATGATTTTTTTTTTTAATAAATTCAATTTCCACAATTTCTCACCCACCCCATAATTTTCAAACCTGTCTCTGCCTCAGTAGCCTCTATTTTTAATAAGCCTTGTGTTCTGACCACTGATGCCCTAAAGCCTCCATCCACTAGCATGCTGTGAACATTTATTGCTGCCTGAAAAATCTTATCTCTTAACGAATTCTTCCTTATCTCTTCTTTCAGTGAGAGTGATATGAAGCAACTTTGGTTGCAGCTGAGAAAAGACAAACCTCATTTACTTCCCAGTTTTGAAGAACTTCTGGTCAGAATTTTTTCCCAGCTCCAAGAAGCAGATAATGAAAAGAACAAGATGGAATGTGCTCTAAAAAAGTTAGTAATTCTCTTTGTAAACTTTTATTAATAATGAAAATACCAGTAAAATTACTTGTAATGCAGAACTGGATGAACTTAGCTTTCCTCTTTGAGTTAACAGATTTAATAGATTATTTTGCTGATGCCTATTATTGCATTGCAGTTCTAAGACAATATTTAGCAATTAGATAAGCATTGAGATTTAGAGTAAATCTGTTAAATTTTGTGCTTTGCAAACACTGTGTACAGAAAAGCTATAAATCTGAATTAACTGGACAGAGAAATGAGAGGTTTAAAATGTTAAAGCAGCACAAAGCATGGATACCAGTGAAAATGTAAGATAACAAATATATAAAACAAACAAATTTCCCACAGCATCTGTGGAGCAAAGCTGAAGAAATGTGGCCTGGATGATCAGTTAGTGAGGTGGTTGAAGGATAGAAGCCAGGGAGATGTAGTCAATGGGATGGAGTCCAGTTGGAAGTCTGTTTCTAGTGGAGTCCCTCAAGGTACTGGGACCAGTACTATCCAGTATATTTATTGATGACCTGGATGACGGAATAGAGTGTAATATCAGCAAGTTTGCTGATGACACAAAACTGGGTGGAGTGGCTGACACCCCAGAAGGCTGTGCTGCCATTCAGAGGGACCTACACAGACCTGAGAGTTGGGCAGGGAGAAATTTAATGAACTACAACAAGGGCAAGTGTGAAGTCTTACATCTGGGGAAGAACAACCCCAGGTACCAGTATAGGTTGGGGATTGAGCTGTTGGAGAGCAGCATAGGTGAAAGGGACCTGGGGGTGCTGGTGGATGGAAGGATGACCATGAGCCAACAATGTGCCCTTGTGGCCAAGAAGGCCAATAGCATCCTGGGGTGCATCAGAAGGGGGGTGGTTAGTAGGACCAGAGAGGTTCTCCTCCCCCTCTACTCTGCCCTGGTGAGGCCACATCTGGAATATTGTGTCCGGTTCTGGGCCCCTCAGTTCCAGAAGGACAGGGAACTGCTTGAAAGAGTCCAGCACAGAGTGACCAAGATGATAAAGGGAGTGGAACATCTCCCTGATGAGGAAAGGCTGAGGGAGCTGGGGCTCTTCAGCTTGGAGAAGAGGAGAATGAGGCGACACCTCATCAATATTTATATATATGTAAGGGGTGAGTGCCAGGGGGACAAGTAAAGCTTTTCTCAGGTGTGATGAATAATAGGACAAGGGGCAATGGTTATAAACTGGAGCATAGGTGGTTCTGTTTAAATATTAGGAAGAATGTTTTCACTGTGAGGGTGACAGAGCACTGGCACAGGCTGCCCAGGGAGGTGTGGAGTCTCCTTCCCTGGAGACATTGAAAGCCCACCTGGATGAATTCCTGTGTGACCTCCTGTTGGTGACCCTGCTCTGGCAGGGGGGGTTGGACTCTATGATCTTTTGAGGTCCCTTCCAACCCCTGACTTCCTATGAATCTATGAAATGAAATATAGCAAATAATATATATTAGGCTTAGTATATATTATTATATATAATATATATAATAATTATATATTATTATAATCTGTTGTTTATTGTGTGTATTTATAAGCAAATTTATAAAACACAGGTATAAGAACTAAAAATTCAGATTATCCTTTAATATGTAGGAAAAATTGTGATGGCAAGTCTAAATAGAATGCAAAATGACACTTAAGAGTTGTGCTGTCTGTTTTGGACTAGAGATTATTAACAAGGATTAATGTGTGGTAAGGGGTGTGTTTGAGGTTGTGTAAGGTTTTGTTTTGGTCAGGCTGTTGTCCTGAAATAGGATGCTACTTATTTCAATTAAAAATTGGCAATTATTCTCTTGTCAGTATTTTTCAGGAAGTAAATGAATAATTTGTTTGTCTAATAGCTGTGATCAGCACAGAGGTGCATAGAGAATGCATTGGCATTACCTGACTTTCCTGCCTGACATGAAATCTGCCTTAAAAATGCATTGGACTTTTATGCTTTTGTAGTAAAATCAGGTTTAGCTAATTTCTTCTTTCTCTTGCTGCTAATAACACCTCTGATTTCAGCATATAGATATTGGTTTATTTCTAATCAACAGCTGGAAGAAGTCAGATTAGTCAGAGGAACGTTATTTTATTTCATTGATGAATGCTGATTTCTAGGAAGCATTCTTTTAATTTTCAGAAAATAATAGTTGAGATCAGAACGCGACCTGACTTCATACTATGAGCACTGCAGTCACATGAAGAGGTCTTTTTGTGGGCTGCTTTTCTCACCCTATCAGAGTTTGCAAAAATCTGAGTGACATCAGTACTTTTCCTCAAATTGTAGTAGCTTGATATTTGTTTATTGCTGCCACAAATCCTGAGAAAATTCTTCCCCCTTTTTTAACCTGTGACTGAAAATGCAACCTGGTGATGTCAATAGTTTGAGAGGGGGAAATAAAGACTTGTTTCCATTGTTCCTCAGTCATCTTAGCTTAGGTAAATTTCTTGAAGGTTCTTTCCACTTTGACTTTAACTGAGAAGACAATCATCAGGCCTTTAAAAAGTGAAAACATAGAGTATGTAGAGCATTAGCGTATACAGTAGATACCTAGATTACAAAATCAGTGGCTTTTTTTCCTAGTGTGTATTCCTTGACATCTTCTGATTGATGTCAACAACCTAGGTGACATATTTTTATTTATAACAGATGAATTCTGCAGATTGCTTAAGGATCAGATCTAAGAGGAATGTAGGGAAATATACAGGAGTATATATACAGGAGTGCCATATAAAGACCTTATTAATTTCTCTTCAAAATCTTTCTAGGATGTCCCCTAGATGAGTCTGATGCAAAGTTTTCAATTTCTGTGTTAATTAGAGTAGAGCAGAGTAGAATAGAATAGAATCAGAACAAAGCATCCGTCTTGTTCCCCTTCAACAGTTGATTTTTTTCTGCACGAACTAAAGCAACTGCTCAGCGTAATCCTTCCATGTATCAAAATGCAATGATATTCAATGAAATATTTGGATACTTAACTCTACAAGGTTCTTTGGAGTCTTGTCTTAAGGCAGAAATACAGGGCTTAGATTGTAATGTGAGCCATAACTTGAAGTAGTGCTACAAAGACCCACTCAGTATATTTCTATCCCTTACTAGGAAAATTGCTGCTCATGATGAAGAAATTCAACACCTCTATGAGGAAATGGAACAGCAAATCAAAAAGGAGAAAGAGCAGTTTCTCTTGAAAGTGAGTGTCTCCTTCTTATTGTGGGCTTGTTTTCTGCTCTCACTCCCAGTGCCTTTGTATTTATTCTGGCTGGGTGGGTGTTGATGGAGAGAGGGAGTGGCACCAGGGGTGGCTCCCGTGGGAAGCTGCTGACAGCTCCTGCTGCTCAGGAAGTCCAGTCCCACCCCCAGCTAATGTTGAGACCGTCAGCGACGATGGATGCACCTCTGCGATCAATGATCAACATATTCAAGAAGGGGAAACCAGCACCAGGGCTGTAAGACCTCAGGGCAGAGGAGATGAGGAAAGAAATACCAGGGGTGAGAACACTGCTGGAGCAGAGATACCAAAGTCAACGAGGAAGGAGGGGGAGAAGGTGCCTCAGCAGAGTTTTCCCTGCAGCCCATGGAGAGGTGACAGCTGCCTGCCTGCAACCCATGGAGGAGCATGGTGGAGCAGCCCATGAAGGATCATGGTGGAGCAGAAGTAGGCCTGCAGCAATGGAGAAATCCACACCAGGGGAGGTGCTTGTTCTCAAAGTAGTCCATGGCTGTGTGGGCCACCCACGCTGGAGCAGTCTGTTCCTCAGGGAATGCATCTCCTGGGAGGGACTCGCACGTTGGAGGGGTTCTTGAAGGAAGGAAGTTCTCCTGTAGGAGTGGCCCTGTGCTGGAGTAAGGGAAGACTGTGAGGAATCTTCTTTGAGGAGAAAGGAGCAGCTGAAAATGTGTGACAAATAGACCGTAAACCCCACTCTTTGTCCCCCTGTGTGGCTGGGTGGGAGGAGGCAAAGATAACAGGAAAGTAATTTAGGCCTGGTAATAAGGGAGGGATGGGGTAAGGTATTTAGTCACTGTTTTTTGTTTTCTTTTTGCCCTGTTTTGATTTCAATTGATTTCAATTTGATTTGATTTCAATTATTCATTGATTTCAGTGGTGATAAATTAAACTGATTTTTGAGTTGAGTCTTTTTTTGCCTGGAGCTATAACTGGTGAGTGGAACCCTCCTAGTCCTGGTCTTGAACCACAAGGTTTTAGGTGGATTTTCTACTTGGCATCCCGAAGGCGAAGGGAAGGGTGAGGGAAGATGGGGAGAGAGTGGCCACGTGGTCTTTTGTTACCGGCTGGGCCTGAACGATGACAGTGTGAAATGAAAGCACACAAAATAACAACAAAAACAATAGAATAAGAAAAAAACATAATTTGCCTCACTGCTACTTCTATGCTGAGCCAGCCTCTGCAGCCAGGGAATTACTGAATGCACTGATATCTTGTGCTGAGTGGTTGGAACACAGTAACAGCTGGAATTCTTTTGAAAGTCAACTGAGCTGTAGCCTCAGTTGTATTATCGGTGCTGCTATAGGTCTAACTTCTCGTCACAATTAGGAAAAATTGTCTTTGAAGTTGTTCAGAGCAGCACTAATAGTGCGGAGTTCTTCTCTTGGGTAGGGTATAAATTTTCACTGGAAAGCAAAAACAGATAAATCAAGTGATGGTAATTTCTGAAGCCACCACAGCTATTTGCAAAATTAATGCATAGGTCAGATTATTTTGTCACTGCTATGGTGCTTCCAGAGCACCTGCCAATGAATTCCTTTTTCTTACTAAGTCTCCTTTAAATCTCTACTTTTTTATATTCTGTTCTTTGGATTTTTTCTGTCCTGTTTTTCTCTGAAACCACGGAAACTAAAAAGATCTCCCAGTATGCTCTAGGAAAGAGTCGTCTTAGAATCATTTAGGTGGGAAGGCATCTTTGCTTCTTGTATCTTTTAAAACAAATCAGATTGCTCAGGAACTTGTCCAGTTGAGTTCTGAGTATTCAAATGATGGAAATTTGTAGTTCTCTGGGTGGCTTGGGACTTGTTATTAGGTACTGGCTTATGCCTTTTTGTTGCCTTGAAAGCAGTCATATAAATGAAACCGATACATATTTTCAGAGAACACAGTACACACCATGTTGCCAGAACTAATGGATGTTCGTAAATTATTGCCTCTGTTTTTATCAAATATGATATCTAAAAGATCCTTTTGTGATCCAAATATGTAAAGTGGTTTTTTTTGTTTCCTGACATGAAGTGTGTTCAAGCAAAGAGAGCCTTAATTAGCTGCCCAAGGAAGCAGTCTTTTCACTGCCTTCACAGTAGTAGTACTGAACTTGACTCATAAATTTCTACTTTTTTTTTCCATACCAAACTGGATGAAGATTTTAGAGGTGAATAAGGTGAACCCTTTATATGAAGTTTGTGTATCAGTTGAAGGATAAAATGTATTTGTAATGTTCCTGAAAACAGTTGCTGGGGACAAAATGGTTTATATGATCTTAATAGCCCACAACTGATGACATATTGAAAATCCTAAAACAACTAAGACTTTTCCACAAGCAATTGTTGTTGGATCTCCTAATTAATTGTATATAAGGGGCAAAGCCATTTCTTTCAGTCTTTGCTATTAAAGCTTCCCACTGAAGCTATTTACAGTTTAGTCAGCATTCACATTAATGGCTTTCAGACGTTCAAGAAGTATTGTTTCTTCGCATGACTAATTTAGGATTTGGGGAGATCTGACTGTTAAATTGTTTCTCTAAAGCAAAGTCTCACAAAGATTTTACAGCCTGGAGAGATGCATTGATGCCATATAAAGGGGGAATTAATTATGGCTTGAATGAAGAGAAGTTCTTGGAGAATACATTTAAAACATTGGTAAGATGCAAATAACTAAAAATTGTAGCTATTTATGATACTTAATACCCTGATGACTGAAAGTTGTACAAAAAGGGCAGTTATTCTGTCTTTTTCTCTTGGCTATATATTCTTTCACATGAAAAGTCAGTTAACATGCATTTGGTTACTCTATTATCTGTAATGCTGGAGGGGAGAAGCTTGTGGTTTACACTGCTGTCTTGAGGAAAGTTTTATTTTTGTTTAGAGGCATTTTCCTGGGGACTTACAATTTGTAAGACTTACAATTTGTAAGACCCAGACTTTCCTGGGTCTTACAATTTGTCTCAGCTGAGAGGTGTCTGAAGGAGCAATCCCAAATAGAACTTGGAGTTCCTAGTGACTGCAGAGTACTTAGTGGGCAGAAGGATATAATTGCTATGTGAACAGCAGAGCCCAGATCTGCTAGGAGATCAGATCACTTTTTATACCAGTGGAACATCTGTGACAAATTGTTGTTAGTGATGGATTTTAAAGGTAGCAGGTATTTTTTCTTTTATTTCAACCTGACTTACTATGCTGTCTCTCAGTATCCTGTATCTCCCATGTCAATCCTGGTATCTATTTTGTGAATTACTGTAGGACTCCATAGTAATTTAATTTTGGCCAACTTCCTTCCATCAATGTATTCTCATCACTTCTCTGTGCCAGCAGTTGTCTGATTCAGGAAAAAATGTGCAGAAAACTATTAACTTTTTTTTTTTTTTTTTGCTGGTTTTCTTTAGCACTCTGAAACAGCTCACTGCTGCAACAGATGACCATGAATGATAGTGTATATGAGGATGAGAGTGTATGTGGCTGGAAACACAGGATGCATTCTAGTTTCATTGATTTAGACTGGCTAAGCTCCTAAGGCTTGTACCTAAGACAGAAGACTTTTGCCTCCACTTTATAGATTTGATGCCTAGTCGTGCAATCAGCACATCCTGTAGCAGCTGCTCTCTTTGAAGGTGCTGGACTACAGAAGCTCAGAATCTAGATTCATGAGAGATACCGTCCTTAAATTGAATTCAGTAGCTTATTATCTTCACTGTGAAAAGTTTGCCTATTATTTTCGTGCCTGATTCTTTATGTCTCCTCCTGCTGAGGAAATTGTGCTGTTCTGTTAATCCATTTACCCTTTGAATTTTGCAGGATACAGAGAGGTTTCAGTCCTACAGTCAAGATCTGGAGTGCAAGCTCCTGTCAAAAGAACAAGAACTGGAACAACTGGTTCAAAAACAGAAAAGGGTATTACCCAACATCCTCATATATAAAAAAACAAAAAACAAAATGTATCTTCTTCTTCTTGTTGTTCATATGATTTTCTCTGAGTACTAATTTATATCCCCAAAAATGGGACAGCTGGTGTGGTGTGGTTCTGCCAAACTGTGACCCTCTGATGCTTTTGTATCCTGACTGTAGATACCTGACTGCATTGAAAAGTGGAGTTATGATTGCTAGGCTTCTATAGATGTGCTTAGGAAAAATGTTATGCAATGATGTGCAAAATACATCTCTGTGTTAATACTTTGCTGGCAGCGCGTAGTTCTTTTGCATGGTAACAGCTTGTCAAGGTCCCATATTAAAGCCTAATGTGTTTTATTTATCAAAAAGCCTGGCCTTCTTAGGGAAGCAGAGTATTGCTGCATATGTAAACTTGCTGTAAAGACAAAATGTGTGACATACTTGAAATAGGAAAGGGTGTAGCACGGGAATTCAAAAGGCTGAAATCGAGTGCTCTGAAGCCAACTCCCTTTGTGGAGTCTGAATATATAATACATGTAAGATTTCTTTCTTTGGCAGCTGGACTTGGGAATGTCCTGGGAATTAGGAGAGAAGTAAGAGGGGAAGCAAAGGAAGAGGAAAAAGAAGTCTGAGGGCAGTTTACTAGTTGTGTGTAGTTCTTAGATCCTCTTCTGAGGATTGAATCCGGGTGCTGCTCAAGCTGAGGGTTACTGTAGGATTGGACTTGAGTAAGAGGGGAGGCAAACCTCCAGCTTACTATAATTGTGTAAGTTTAGCTGTTGAAGACATAGGGTTGAACTAAAAGGCCATTACATGACAGAAATGAGATGCCTGATTTTTATTACCTTTTTTTCAAGTACCACTGAATACACAGCAGAATAGATGTAGTTTTATGCAGACTGGTCACCACATTGCAGCACGATCTATAATTTTGCAATGATTTTGTTTTAATATTCTCCTTTTTTGGCTGTGGATTTTCTTTGATTGCTTTTTGCTTTAGAACTATTGAAAACTTAGTTATCAACCAGTACCTTTTCCTGTCATTCTCTAAAATAAGTGTTCTAAATTTGCCATAAAAAATACTGAAGCTGTTCAAAGGCTTACATTTAATTTTAAGCCCATTCTAATCAAGTAATACAGGCAGCAGTGTCAGGAAGTTTTATCTTATGATTCATCTTTTATTTTGTGATTATTGTCTACATTGCCTATTGTCTACTGTTGCCTGCCTTGAAGAACATAAAACAATTTCTATGTTATTTTGTTAGTATTATTTTTTAACCTAATCTTATGTTTTACTTTTCTACAAACTGCATTTTGATTATTAATATTATTACTGTGTATTCTGTTTTATTTGTAAATTCTATCCTTTTTTCATTTCCACGCTCCCTTATGAATCTGCGTGAATTTTAACCAGGGTGCTTTTGAAGGACAGAACCTTATACTATCATAAATAACTACTATAAATACTACCATAAATATCATAAATACTACCATAATAACTACATAAATACTACCATAAAAATTAAGCTTAGTACTACCATAAAAATAAAGTTATTGCTTTTTATTTTTAAGGAATGAGAAGTATGTTGGATAAAAGGAATCTATCACTTCTAATATGTGATGAGTGTTATAATTTTATTCAGATCTAATTTGAAACTTCTGTCATTTAACCACCAGAATGGTTCTTATTGTCAATCTTATACAAATTTTTTTTTTTTCTGGTATGGCAGCCATAGTCTAGTGTGTCTAGTCTAGTCTGTTTATTTGAATGCTTAACACAGTGTAGTTAGAGACAGTATTTTGTACATGTATTTTTCTATTTCCTAAGGATCATCTCTAAGAGTGACTCACCTTTCCTCAGATCTGTTTTTATAATATTATGACCTCATTTATATCCCGGTACTACTCATCCACATAGCTACAAATGTGTGCTAAGTCAGATTCCACCTATGTATTGTTTGCCTTATCCAGAGTGCTCTGTCACTTTCACCTCCTCTTGCACAGTGATACACTTTGATAATTAAATCTGTTCTTGCAGACAGTAATAGTAGCTTGGTTTGATTACAACTTCCATAATTGATTATGAGAGAACCTCTTGGGAGTAATAGAGAAGTGTTGTGAGTTTAGAAGATATTTTTATTAAATACAACGCAATTATTCCTGTGTTGAAAATTTTTAGCAAAAATATGAAAGGGAACTTCTAGATGAGTTCAGTGTTGCTTCTGCTGACAAAGCTAGAGGGAGTTTCCATTATGAGGGTCTTCTGCCAGAGGTGACTGACCTACTGATCAGATTCCATGTTTACTGGCCTTCTGTAGGTCAAGACTCTTTTGGATAGGCCTTTTCGGTGGCTACCATGTTCTTGTGTTGTCAACTTGCTCTGCACGACTTAAATAAAGCACAGGGCAGTAGTAGGAGCAGTAGTGCTCCACAAGGGATGTGTGATGGAATGTCTTAGAAGGAGGCACTGGGGACAGAGGATGTCCAGCATAACATCTACAGCACAGAATTCTGTATTAGAGAAAGAAAGCAGCTGTGAACCAGGTAAAATGCAGGAGTTACTGGAGTTCTCACATAAAATGATGGATTCTGTGCTGATGACAGCCACTGAAGAGTATGATCTTGGAATTCTGAGTGAGAGATCCATGAGGACATAGATTTCTCAAAAATCCAAAACAAGTGATAGAACTGTTAAGAAAATTATAAAGAACAGAATAAACCCCAGCCTTATAACACTATAAATGTTTCATCTTTCACATGCACATGAAAAAAAAGAGAAAAAAATACAAAAAGGACGTTGAGCTAAGAAAAGAGAATGCTGGGAAAGTGCTTACTGTATGTATCATTGAGGGACAGCAATAGCTGTCATCAGTAACTGTTAATATTGGACAAACTTAACTTTTTACTTGATTATAAACTTGCAGGACTTTCCTTCCATTTTAGTCAAAAGAGAACATACACCATCAGCTACTATGTCTCTGCTTGGCCTGAGGCAATTGGCTTATTCTCTCTGCTCCCTAGATGTTCTGAGCATGACTGTGGGCCATGAATATTTTGCAGTCAGTTTTCATCTACTTGATGACCATGGTAGCAAATTTGCAGATCAAATAAGCAGCAGGCACTAAACTATTCTGTACCAGCTGAGAATCTACCTAATGAATTATTCTACTGTACTGGCAGTTGTTTAAATGAATGCTTTACAATTATTGGCATTATCTTTGACATTACCTGAAGGATTAAGTAGATACAGTGAAAGGAAGGAGCTCAATATTTGCTGAAAAATAACCCTTTCTCCTCCTCCTGTTGTGTCCTGGGGTTTACATATCACAAGCATCAGCTATTGAGCTCAGTTTCAGTAAACCTGTGTTTTTCACAAGAGTAATCACCAGGTTTTAGGTGGTTTTCATAAGCACTAACATCAGTACCTATGATTCTGGAAGGTAATGAAGGTTACTATTGCAGTTATGTTTCCAGGCCAGTCTCTCTGTAAGTTTTCAGCTGGCCATAGTATTCTGTAAGTGGGATTTCTGCCTGTAATTTATTGCTCTTAAGCTTTTTGAAAGCTGATCTTCATGTGAAGACTTTTCACTTCTCCCCAAACCATTTATCTGGGTAAGAAAATTTTGTCTTCTAGTACCTGAAGCATCTGTTCTTTTACTTAGAATAAATAACTTAATTCTGGAGAGGAATGGAATCAATACTCAGGAACTGAAGTGATCTCTCAGTGTAAACCAGTGTAGCTCAGCAGTACTCTTATGCCCAGCTAGCCAGGGCTCTGTATGAGCTGTGAGGCTGCTGAGGCTGCAGTTCAGAGATTACTTCAAGCTGGTGCTGCTGCTGCTCCCACTCTTCTCTTGTTCCTGACCTTTCACAACCCCAGCCAGGAAGTATTTTCTGCTTTTGTTTTAAACTCAGGCCTTAAGGCTGCATTCAAAACCAGGAGCAGAACAGCAACAGTGTTGTAGAGCACGAACAGCCTGGCAGAGCTGCACAGGGACAGATTTTGGTTTGGGTGACCGCTGCTTGTTGGAATATGCAAAATGAAATTTCTAACACAGTCTTCCATTGTGTCTCACATCTGGAGGACTGAAATGGTGTAATTGTCATGCTCCTAGTACATTTTATATCTCTGAAAATCAATAATGAAACCCATCTTTTTTTAACGAGGAAAAAGCACTTCTATCTTCAGGTCAGCAGTGCCTTCTCTATTATGAAATGGACTAATTTTAGTCTACTTAACTTTTCCTATGTCATCTTAATTTGTTCAGCTAGACAGGGAGAAGCAAGTGGAACTTTACACACCAGAAACTACCAGAAGTCATTTGCTTTTCTCTTTTTCACAGGGTAGTTATGTTCTTCCTTTGTATATACTTTGGAGAATGAACATAAAAGTGAATAAATAAGGAATTATTCACACTTCTTGGCAGATTATAGCTAAGATGGAAGAAAGGTCACTGCGTGTTGATATTACTGAGGAATGTTTATCAGACACATGACTTAAATCTAACAGTTTTTCAACAGAACTCTGAATCACTTTTTATAGGCCTTGTCATTGCAGGAAATTGTCTAAAATAGCATTTGTGAATATCTGCTAAATACTGGCAATATTCTCTGTTAATAGCTTTTTTGCTGCTAATCCTGGTGCAGTTTTGAACTGGGTGAAATTAAATCATAGAGTGGAATGGCTTTGTTTTTGTGTACTGAAATTATATCTATACAGAGAGGAGTGGGAGAGCACCCTATGTGTTTTATTCATATTTTGGCTTAAACAGAAATAGCATTCTTATTCAACTACCCTCTAAGGCTTGAGCTGAAAGCCTCAAACCCAAGATCTCTCAGTTAGTTATAATACTTTACATTCTCTTTTCTTCCACCCCAGTTAGAGAAGCAATGTACAGAACTTCTCAGTGGCAAGGAAGAAACCAAAGTAGAGAACACAAAGCTGAAGTTGACTAACCAGGAGCTGCTGGAAGACCTGGAGAGAACCTCTCATGAACTAAACCTCGCCCAACAACAGTTACAGCTGCTTCAGGAGGAGGCATCACGACTCCATGAGGAAAAGGAAATGTATGTCTCCTGCTATGGTGGTTATAGTATTTGCTTATTGTGTCAGTGAGCCTTTTCGGGGTATTTAGTGCTGTGATGTAAATTTGTGTCAGCAGAAGAAACCAAGCAAGACCAAGTGTTAGTTCTTGTCCGTTTCCCCCGAGTAATTCAACATGTTTTCTGTAATGTATTTTTCTTCTACAGAATCTTTTGCTCCTTAAAAACCTCAGCATTCTCTCACCCCCATTTGTTGAGGGTGTTTGAAATTGAAAATCAGTCTAATGGGTGAAAAGGTATGTCTTAATTTTGAAATATCAGTGTGATTCCTTACAGAAATCACAGTTGTGGCACATGATGCCTCATCCTCCTCCAAGCTAAGTCTATCTGAAACTATCTTCTCAGAATGTACTCTGTTAATAAGGCAACTGGGATATGCTTTTTTCCCTCATCAAAAACAAGTCTAATACATAATTTCTGACCAAGGAGCCTGACCATTATGATAAAGTCTAGCTCATGCAGCTAAACCACAGTTTACACAAGGTGATTTTGGGGTTTCCAGATCAAATATTTTGGATTTCAGATTCTGACTCTGCATTAAATTACATTTCTCAAGAAGAAATAATTATAATTCATATTTAAAGGACAGAAATGTCCTTTAAGTGGCAGATCAATCTACCTGTCTCGGTCCAGCTTTCTGAACTAAGCAAAAGTTACATTTTCCTAAAGCCATAACTGCAAGAAGTAGTTACTTCTGCTTACTTCCATTTAATGGAAGACTGTTTTTTAAAAATGCTCAGGTATCTGTAAAACCTTTTTGTTGCCAATGAACGTACACAGATGCCAGACTGTGGTGCATATGTTGCCAGACTATATTTTAGCAGTGGAATACAGAGCTATGGCTATTTGGCAGACTTCATGACAGGGCAGAATATTAGATCAGATGTCATAAATTTTTTCTATTAAGCTTTTTGCCAAACTGTGCTTAGTTATTAATGATTTATTCTGTCTTTATACTGTAAATAATGAACTTTTTTTGTAAATCATAGTTAAAAAACAGCCACTGCATTTACAACATTATTTTTTGCTTTACATGTTTGATGTGTGCTTTGGAAATATACAGTAGACATATTCTTCCTCAAGGTGGTTTGTTAGGCCTTTGAGGGCTGTCTTTTCAGAGACAGAGCAAAGTCTGTGAAATGATATGGTAAAGCTACAAAGGAAATCTGCCCAGTAGTCAGACTGCTGAATAATACTGCTGCCTTTAGAAAACACTTTGAATTTAATAATGTTTTATGGAATTAGATTTCGGTCCGATTCAACCTGCAGGGTTGCTTTAAACATCTGTAACAGTCTGGTAAGACCTGAGCTGTTGAAGCTGGTGGAATGTTCAGGCTATGCACAGGAAGAACTTGAGGCTTCACTGAAAACCAAATAACATTAAAGGCCAGACACCAAGTTACATTTAGTCACGATAAACAGTGTAGATCTAGTCTAAAAATCTGAGATGCTGTGCCCAATGTTTAAGGCTTCATAACTGTTAAAGACAGGAACTGAGAAGAATTTGTAGGGAATGTAGATGTGTCAGCCTGACATATGGTTCCGGCAGCAAGATAAATTCTAATTTTTAATAAAATGTTACATGGTCTTTAGTGGCCATAAATGAGGAGGATTTCAGCAGTATGTCTTCTCTGAATGATGCAAATGAAAGTATCAGCATATATGAAGAAATTATGAAGCTAAAACTTTTTTTAATAAGAAGATCTATTTCTTCCTCCAGTATTTCAAACTGCTGTGGTACTCTGGGCCTTATACTAAATAAAACTTTTTAATTAATAACCATTCATATAGAATGAAGTTTACAGATTTGGAGAACCTGAAGTCTCAAATGTGAATGCTCATAGAGGGAAGCATTTTAGCAGTGTTGCACCATAGTTAGAACAATGTTATTTCTTTATTTTCGTTACAGGGAAGTGTACCGAGTGACTGAAACCTTACAGAGAGAAAAGTCAGGACTTCTGAAGCAGCTGGATTTTTTAAGGTAAAGCAGACCTTACATTCAAGAACTTCTTGTGTGACTCTAAAGAGGTCCATTAAAGGATGAAACTATGCTGGGATATGTACTGGGTGTAGATATCTGGGTATTGGCAGGGAGGCACTGCAGGGGTGGCCTCTGTGCCAGAGAGGAGAGGGCTGCACAGACACAGAAGTTCCAGTGGGCACCAATGGATTAACCACAACTCATAAGCTGATCCCCTCAGCAAGATGTTGGTGCTTCTGGGAAAGCATGCATCCAAAAGGGCAGAAAACACTGTGCAGCAGTTGAGAGAGAGGAGTAAGAACACAGTGTGTGCTAAACAGGTTAGGAGGGTCAAGGAGGTGATCAGAGGGCTGGAGCATCTCCATAGGAGATGAAGACAGCCTGAGAGTTGGTGGTGTTCAGCCTGGAGAAGGATCCAGAGAGACCTTGTAGTGGCTTTCCAGTACCTGAATTGTGACTACAAGAAAGCTGGACTAAGAGTTTTTACAACAGCATGTAGTGACAGGATGAGGGGTAACAGTTTTAGACTGAAAGAGGGTAGATTAGGTAAGATATTAGGAATAAATTCTTTAGTGTGAGGTTGGTGAGATACTGCAACAAGCTGTCCAGAGGAGTTGTGGATATCCCCTTCCTGGAAGTGTTGCAGGCCAGGTTGGACTCGGCTTTGAGCAACCTGATCTAGTGGAAGGTGTCCCTTCCTGTGGCAGGGTGGTTTGGAAATAGATGATCTTTAACATCCCTTCCAACCAACACTTCTATGATTTCATGACTGACCACAACCACTCCATACCCCCATCCTTCTGCACCACTCAGGATTGTAAAAGACGTAAAAGAGTCAAAAGTGCAGAAAAGAAGTTCATCCTGGGAAAAAGGGAAGAAGATGGGGTGTGGAGAAGGTGATGTTAGTTTTTTCTGTTTCTCTACACCTTGCAGTTGAAAGTGTTTTGTCTCTAATAGTAGTTGGTGTTCATTACAATCTCTTCACATTAGGAAGTCATCTTTACTGTAAAAAAACAGGGAAAAAGCTCTCAATATTCTAATTTAGTGAAGCCATCTTGACCAGAACTGATTTCTATGTGTTAAGACATTTGTTTTGATAAACTACAAAATGAGAACCAGATGCCAAGAGGCTTTAGTCAGCACAGCCCTATGGGAGATTCACTGTCACAGACAGGGAACTGGCTGTGGTGAGAATATAAATAAATCATGATCAAAGGTGAAAATATGCCAAATTATAGTGCGTTTGTCTTGCCTTTTACACTGCCAACTGTCCAGTCTGTCTGTTGGTGTTGAGTAGAAAAGTCAGCAGTTCTAAATACTTGGCCTTAATGTTTCTTTTATTTATGTTCTGTTTTCAGGGAGAGGAACAAACACCTCAAAGATGAACGTGACATATTTTTACAGGTAGACAACTATTATTGTCAACCCTAGTGTTGAGCAAACACGTATCAGAACAACCTCAAAAGAAAGCTATCAGAAATCTGTGTGGAAGACAGACTCTTGTGCTCTACTTAAATCTTGCCCATTCTTAATTCATATTGTGTTCTTGTCCCCACTTGAGAACAAGATGTTTCTATTGCTGAACAATTTTAAGAGCTACATTTGTAGAATTACAAAGTTGGAGCTATTTTGAGGGAGATGAGTGTATTTTATGAGAAGCTAAGGAAGCAATCATCAGAGGACAAAACCTGAAAATGTTCAGATAGGAGCAGGTAATGTCTTGAAACATTTATACAACAGTACAATATCTGACTGCTCAAATCAGTACCTGAATACCTGTCAGTACTAGTGAAGAACAGATCATGTTAACTTTTTGTCCAGCAGCAGTGAATGGCCCCCTAGGAAGTTTCAAAACTTTCCCTGCTTAAGGAAGCCAAGGCCACTTAATTTATGTTTGTTCTTATTCCTTCAATAAACTACTAGTGTAAATCAGCAAGAGTAATTTAGTAAGAAGTATTCTGTATTTCTGCAGAAATGCAAAACAAGTGTTCCAAAACCCAGCTGGAAGCAAAGATCAGGGTCTGTCATTGGGAAATACATAGAGGGCAAGATGCTGCCTGGCAGGTAAGAACTTTTTTCATGTATTCCCTGTTTGAATGTGATGAGGCTTATAGAAAGAAGATGTGGAATGTTTTCTTTTTGATACTTTTGGTCTTTTCAAAGCATGTTTTTCTCAAATGTCATTATAAGATTACTGTGAAATTTGGAAGAATTTGGAAATGAAAAGGCAAATTTTCACATGAAACAAGTGTTCCCTCTGCAAAGGCAAGAGACTTCCCCACTGTGGATGAGTATATGCTTGGAGGCACCTCCTTCCTTCTCATTGTAAATTACAGCAGCCTTGTTATAAAGTATGGGATGTGGAACTATTAAAACATGGAGAATTTAGTTTTCAACTTAGTGGTTGTAAACTTGAAATCAACAGGAATGGGATGGTGATCTCAGTGAAATACTAGCATGTTTCCTAGGCAGGAGCAGCTGGAAAGAGGATTTGTATCTCACTTTGAAATAGCAGCTAAGACACGGTCTCTGCAGGCACAGGATCATGAAGGGTAAGGAGGGAAATCTTTCAGAGACACAACTGTCAGAGTTTAACACTGCACCAGCAATTACATGACTGAAAGATGCTCTCTATTGACCCAGAAAGGGAAAGGAAAGATAATAAGGGAGAAACACTTCCAGGTTGGAAACTAAGCTACACAACTTTAATGAAAAAGAAATGATGGAAAAAGACAACCATGACATATATACAAATATATTACAAACCTAATATTGAGCTCCCCCTATCCTCCCACCCCCCATAATGCTCACATCTCCACTGAGGCAGGCCCTGGGCAAGTCCCAGACTGGGCTCCTGGAGTCAGCGGTAGAGTGGAGCTGGATGCAGGAATGCACAGGTTCAGGAACACATGGATTGGGATCTGTCCTGGTTTGGACCAGGATAAAGGAAGTTTTCTGTCTTGTACTTTTGCTTTCAGCTAAGCCTCTCATAAGTAGCTGGACTTGCTGAAATTAACAGCAAGTTTCTCAGACAGTGTCTGCTTCTGGGACTGATAACACTGGATGTTTATAGTTACAGCCAGGGACTGATGTGCAGAACCAAGGACACTGTTCCGCTCTGAGGAACATTTTGCCCCCCTGGAAGGAGGAGGAGTAAAGATTTCACCCCTGCAGCCCTCCTTTGGGAAGGAATGGAAAAGATAGATGGCCAAATAGATAGATTACACAAAGAAAGGGTCTGGGTTGGAAGATAACTTCACTCTTCCAGAGCAGGGGAGTAGAAAATCACAGTAGAGACTTTTACTATTCAGCTATTCCATGAGGTTAGAAATGAGGGTACTCTTATGTTTTTCATTCTGATTAAGGTTTTTTTGTCATAAGTTAGTGGATTTCCCCATTATGCTTATAATTATCAAGCACACACACACACTATATACATATATATATATACCAACATCACCTATACATGATGATCTTACTTTTCAGTAGACATTATACTGAATCTGCCATGCCTGCTGTGAGTAATAAAACCATGGGAGATTAAATTCTAGAATAAAACACTGTAATAAAACCCAGAATAATACAGTAGGAATCCAGGTCCAATATATTTTTGTGACATACTTTCTTTTTCTCTGCCAAGCCATTCATTTGAAGAAGATGATGTTTTCAGTAACTCAAAGAGAAGGAATTCTGCTGGACTGAATGGAATTCTCTCTGTAGAGCCTGATGCTGGAGCTACTGGAGGAGTGTCTAAAGCATCACCTCTCCAAAGAATAATATCAATTGAGGAGGATCACCTACCCCAGCTTCTTGATAGGCTGGTTGATAAAGAACAGAACAGATGGTCTGGAGAAGCTGAAAATACTTCTTCTGAGATGGAAAAAGATAAGAAAAACACAGAACAATTAATGGAACGCACACCATCATCTTCCAGAGAGCAGCCTATAGGGAAGGAAACACTGTCAAATGTAAGAGAATAAAGGAGGTGAGGAGGAGGTGAAGCAGAGAGGGAGCTGCAGGTCTCTTCTCCCTGGGAACCAGTGCCAGATTGTGTGGGAATTTTTCAAAGCTGTGTCAGAGAAGTTTCAGGCTTTACGTTTGGAAGCCTGTATTTTGTGAGAGGGTGTTCTAACACTGGAACAGGTTCCCTAGAGAGGTGATCAGTGCCCCATGCCTTTCAGTATTTGAGAGACATCTGGACAACGTCCTTAATAATATGGGCATGACTTCGACTTCTGGTCAGCCCTGAAGTGGTTAGGCAGTTGGACTAGATAATGGCTTTAGGTCCCTTCCAACTGAAACTATTATGTTCTGTTCTTTCTGTTCTATTTTATTCTGAAGGACATTGGAAAACATGAAATGGTGTTGAAGGGTAATGTATTATTCTTAGAATCTAAAATTATTTAGCTTTCTGTTTTTAAGTCAAACGTGACAAAATCTTTCTGTTCTTTTCTGTCTGCTGACTTCCTGCTCTCCTCTCCAACATTTGTTTTTATAAGAATCCTTCAGTATTCTCCATCACAGAGTGGATTAATACTTGGTCTGGGTTCTCTTAGCAATCAAAAACATTGGGAGAATCCTGTTATTGTTACTCACCAGCGTGGTATGTGCCTGGAGGTGGCCAAGTTCCTTCTCAGTTGTGTCCAGCGATAGGACAAGAGGCAATGGGTACAATGTGGAGCAGAGTAGGTTCCGCATAAATATAAGGAAAAACTTTGTCCCTGTGAGGGTGAGGGAGCCCTGGCACAGGCTGCCCAGGGAGGTGTGGAGTCTCCTTCCCTGGACACATTCAAAGCCCACCTGGATCTGTTCGTGGGTGACCTCCTGTAGGTGACCCTGCTCTGGCAGAGGGGTGATGGGCTCAATCTTTCGAGGTCCCTTCCAACTCCTATCTTCCTGTGATTCTGTGAAATTTAGTGACTGAATGAAGAGGGAGATGGGAATACACTGAAGATGAGTGTTGAAGGTTCAAAGAAGGGAAACCCAGCCTAAAGAAGTGGTAGCTGTAGCCAATATATGCATAGAGTTATGTCCTGAAGCACTGCTTAGAGAAAGTGAAGTTAAGCCTTGTAATTGATGGCACAAGAAGACTCACTGAAATGTAGAAATTGCCTAAAAAAAGAAGTAATTATTTTTCTGAGAAGCTGAGGGTTATTACATTTTTGCTAAAAAGTGACATTTCACAATATTCTGATGCTTTTGAATCCACTTTGCTAGCTGTTACCCTACCTGAGAAATAATGAGAGCAAATTTTAATGCATTTTAGTGATTTTTTTTTTTTTTGAGAAGTCTTTTGATTAGCAAATTGAAATACAGATTTTTTTTTCCATCTCTAGCTTGAATGTGCACTTTAGCAATGAATTCACCATGCAGTAATATTCCTTGAAACAATCTGCTGGAAGGTACATTTCTTTGGAATTTAAGGCCTTCTTTGCATTGCTATTGCTTCAGAGCTGTCTGTTCTTGTTTTCTAATTTTAGTATTATTATTAAATATTACTTTTAGATTCTTGAAGCACATTTTAAAAAGGTTAAAATATAGGAAAAGTAGGTAGGCTTGTTCATAATTATATAGTTCTTTCAGAATAGAGAAGCATACCTTAAAAATGATAGAATTATGTCATAGTTACATAATAACTTCTATGTGTTCCATATTAATCAGAAGTCTAGGGTGCAAGACAGAGCTTCATAATTTGAAATTATTTGATATAATACATGGTTTTTTTGCTTGCGGTATGATTTGGGTTCTATCACATTTTTGAAGCATGGCATCATTGGATGTTAGGACAGCAAAAACCAGGTAGGTCATTAGGTCCAGCTAGGACAAACCGAGCCTGCCTGCTCTGCTTGAAGGTACATCTTCTCATCTGGATATGAACTGACATTCCCTCAAATCTTGTTTCTTTTATTTTTTTTTTTCCTGAAATAATTGAGAGCAAGCAGGAAGGGGAGAGGAAAGAATAAATATATCCTGCCTGTTTTTTTTTTTTTTTTAATTGAAATATCAGTGCCTTAGCCCTTAGTTTGGGTTGTCGTTTTGCCTTTTTTTTTTTTTTTTTTTCAAATTTAGTTTTTAAAAACACAGCAGAATACATAGCAGAATCTGATAATCTCTCCATGTGTCACTGAAATATGTGCATGATCCTGCATGGCCTCCTGACCAGGCCTGCAAATGACTATTTAGTTAATGGCATCCCATTGCCTGGGGCAGTCTCCAGGCTGTGTGTCTGACCAGTGACACTTTGTGTGAGTAGTGATTCATCTCCTTCCATTCACCAGCCGTAGTTGGATGATTTTCTTATACATTTTTGTGTTTCCTAATTGTGATGGGTCATAGGATCATTGCTTTTTTGACCATGGCATTTAGACAACAGAAGTGATCTTATTCCTTATAGTGCTCTCACACAGGTTCCCTCTCCTGACTGCATACCTGGGCTAGGAGGAGTGGTATTCAATTTAAGTAAGTGTTTTCAGGGAATCTCTTCATAGAACCCTCAACTGCAGGAAAACTTCAGAAAAAGGTAAATCCTGTTTGATGCATGATGATTTATGAGGTAATGAGTCTCAGGGCCATATGTCAGCTGGAGTGTGTTCTGCACCCAGTCCTCTCCCCTCTTGTCTTGCTGCTCAGTGGATCAGGAGTGTAGGATCTAGAAATACTGGAGCAAAGGAGGCAGAATGACTCCATGAAGTTCTTAAATACATAGCTCACTAAGACATGATAAAGGATTTGAGACAGGGTTGTGCTTAGTGCAGTTCCCTGCCTGAAATTTGCCTGAGATGCAGCTCTCTCCCTTCTGTTCTTCCAATATGGAATATGAACAATTATGTGTATACCTGCCATCTTCCACATTTGTATTAAATTTAACAAAAGCTAGTTTGACCATGCTGCTGTTTACATAAAGACCACTCAAAAGACACATCTACAGAAGACTTTTTCAGACTTCATTGTAAACATAAGTAAATTTGCATTCCACTACAAAATTTTTTTTCCATCACTACTTTGTTGAAGCTGACTATGAAATAGTTCATCCCTTGGTATAGTGTTCAGATGAAGTTTTAGCATGAAGTTTGATTATTAAGGTTGTTTTCATGAGTGGACTTAATACATCTGGCTGAAAAAAGACTGCCTGTTTTGCAGCTCAACAGCTGAAGGCCTCTGGTGTATTTGAGTCTTAGTGCTCCTGAGATGTGTATGACCACAGGGGACAAAGTATTAATTCAGGTCATGTAGACCTTGTATTGAGTTACCCTTCTCAGGAGCACTGTGAAAATGGTGCCAGGCTGATGACTGCATGTTAACATACTTTATTTCCCAGGGCACACAGACTAATAAGCTGGGAATATTTTTCTGCATAACTGAAAATGTGCTTTTTATGGATGTATATGTATTACTAGCAGCCTATAGTTGCACTGGAGTTTGGAATTTTAATAGAAATGAAGTAAACAATGAGGTAAGAAATCTCTTGGTAGTTGTAACGGACTATTAGCTTAGCTCATGAAAAATACATATATTTTGTCCCAAAAATTTACAGCAGTGAATGACTTTTTTTCACAGAATCACATGGACTCATAGAATGCTAGAGATCATCTAGTTCAACCCTCCCTGCTAAAGTACATTCACCTAGAGCATACTAAGGAGGACAGCGGCTTGAGTTGTTATTTATTTTTTTCCCCATCAAGTACAGCTCTGTATTGTTTTTACTTTTCTTTATAAGTCCTCAGTGTATTTGTAAAAAACATCTGCAAGGCCAGACTTCAAAGTCTCATTCAAAGGAGTGTCAGTGTTCAGTGCTGATGTCTTCTTGGAGTCAACAGTCTCAGGCATTCTATACCTCAAATGCCTCACAGAGGGACTTTCCCTCCCTCCCCACCTCCTTCTCACAGTTCCTGCCCCGATAAACTAATGCCAGGAGCATCTTTGATCTTGCTCTTCCTCTGCAGAATTAAGAGCAAACTTGCTATCTCCCTCTTCCTCCTTCACTTTTGCATGAAGTAGAAGAGGCCAGCTAGGGCATCCCTTGCAAACCAGCTGGTGCTACAGTGTTCTTCCCTAGCCAGGTCCTGATCGACATACAAATGTCTTGGGCAATAAGGACCTATTAAGAGAGGATATAAATATTCTCTCCAGCACGCACTTAGCTTAGTCTGCAGTAAACAAGATGTGGATAGGTTATTGTGCATAACAAGTTATTATTCCCTCTGCTTAAAAAAGATATTGACAGAAACATAGCTGAATGTTTACAGCCTGATTAACTGGGTCTAATTCTGTCGATCACTTTTGCCCATGCTTCTGCCTGTAACGTGAAAAAGATGCAGCAATTCCATGGAAACTCTTGGCTCCACAGTAGTATCAGAGAGAAGAGTCTGGTGATAGCTGGCATAAACTAAAAAAAAAAATCACAGCTTTTCTTCTGTTATCAAGGTGAAGGTGTTCTGTTTCCTCTGTGTCATTGGTATAGGATGAAACTAATGAGCAAAGTATGTGAAGGTATATGGGGTTTGATTTTCAGGTATGAACATTTCTTGCATTTTTCAATGCAGTAGTATGTTCACATTCAGTGCACTTCCAGTGCTCAGTCCACTGCACTTCAAATGATCTGGAATAATGTGTGCAAAGTATCTGAAATGTTGAGTAACTTTAAGAAACAGCTTTATGAGTTATGGAGAACATAGTAGGATAAAATATCTTCTCTTTCACATCTCAGCCTTCAAGACAAGGCAAATTGAGATGCAACACTATTTATGGAGCAGTTGGAGACTAATGTTTGCTCTTATTTGAAGGAGGAGAGAATAAACACTGTCCCAGACCGCTTATTCAAGATTATTTTTGTTGGCAATTCCAGTGTTGGAAAGACTTCATTCTTAAGGCGATTTTGTGATGATCGTTTTTTCCCAGGTACAGCTGCCACTGTAGGTAAGTTGAAGTAACATTAGTACTATTATTATTTTTATTCCAAAAGTACTTAACATCTTCTACCGAAATCAGGCCCTGCCTTACAAAACACAAGCATAGAGATGTAAAAACCATTATCGAAAAGGAGAGTAGGACATGCTCATTGAGTTCTAAACTTGCAAGCAGGTAAATGATGAAGAGGTTTCAGCAAAGATTCCGTACTGAAATTCTGGCAGCACTGGAAAAAATAAGAAAAATCTTATTAATTTCAGTGAAGCTAGAATTTCCTTGTGGATCTTACTGTTCTGAAACTGGTACCTTGTCCTCTGAAATGTACTGTACTAACCATCCCACCTCTATATCACATCTCTATCCCTCTGAGAAATCTGAATTAATTTCAAAGAAAAAGTAGACTATCTGAATTATTTTTGAAGATTTAGCATTAAATTAAGTACCAAAGAAATATGTTGGACCACCATTTTCATAGCCAAACTTTTCAATTATTATGTCGTAATTACATTGCCTGAAGTTACAAACCAAACTTCTGAAAGTCAGACACATAATAAAGGTACAAATATGTATGTATAGATTATTGCAGTGCAGTTGTCCTCATAGTGAAAAAACTTCTTCTTGTGTTCAAACAGAATCTTGCCAGAAGCTGAGTTACTGTAGATGACCAGATTCATTGTACTTAGGCTGTGGTTAGGCCTTATTTATCCCACAGCTTATACAAAATAAAAGTTGTTCACATTAAAAAGTATTAAAATTAATGGATTTTTGTTGCATTTGTGACATCCAAGAATATTCAGGTGAGCAGTTGCTGTAGATCCCTTGACTTACAGGACAAAGACACCTGAGTTTAAATTTGTGCTGGTACACTGAGTGTCTAAATTCACATTAAAGTCAGGGAAGACAGAAGATCTCAGTACAGGGATTTAAAATTAATTTTGGTACTATTTTTTCACCTGCCTTTCCGCTGCTGCTTTTTACAAGAGCAGGTCTCCTGAGTCATGTGCCAGATTGAAACAGACATTTTGAATACCAAATGGCATCTCAAATAACACTAAGTGCCTGTGAGCAAACAGCTGAATTCTACCCTGCCATCCTCTCCAAATCAATCTAGTTAGAAGAGCTTTTAGTATCATTAATGAAGCTTTTTAGCTTCATTAGCTGTAATGGGAGCTTAGAGACCTCTATGCAATTGTCTACACTTAAGACACTGGTGGTATGTCCTATCCATGTTGTCTTGCAAAAGTCTGATGTGGTTCTCCAGACTCTGAGGTCTTACAGAGTGTTTCACAGGTACAGACTGCAGCTGTCGAGATACATACAGTTGAAAGCTCAAGTATACAAGGTGGAGAAGTGTTCTCATTGAATTTCTTCAGAATACCCCAGGTTTCTTCCCTGGAGATATAAGCAGTGGATATATCCTCCATCCAGATTTCTAATTGCCCATTGAAGCAATGTGGGCTTGGATGCTTCTTCATTAATTTCAGTGATAAATATCCCATTGATGTTGAAAATGGCCCAGAAGAAATTGTTGATGACCTACTGAGGTTCTGTGATTCTATGATACAGTACAGTATGATACAAAAAATGCAGATTGTCATTAGGACTGCCTAATATTTAAGACTCCGATTATTGTAAATATCCAGAAGATACTTTACATCACAGGGAGAGTATTCATTTAAAAGTTCAGAGAAATTAGTTTGTCTCACTTATATTTAGCCACATAAAAATTAGGGTACTAACCTGGCTGTAGTCATGTCGTCTCCTTCTATATTCTGAAGTGGGGAGGAGGTTCTTCACATGTTGAGTGCATCCATTTTCAGGATTTATCTTAGGTTCCACTGTCCCCTTAGTGTGGTCCCTCTTGGTTTTCCACTAACTGTAGAAGGTGCCTATGTGGCTATCTCAGACTCTGGGCTATCTCAGACACTGGTATTTCAGACAACTGAAGTTGTACAGCATGAATTCCAGGCTAAATGGCTTAGACAGCAGTGGACTTTTGTCATATGGACCTTTGACTCGTGCATTTTGTTTTAGAAGTTTACTTACAACTTTTATGAAGTTCAACTATTAACATTTAGTATTTTATTACTGAAGAATTTATGGCAAGTAAAAGCACTTGTTCTCTGATAGAGACTATGGACATAAATTTTAATATAGTATCTATCTTGTTACACTTCTGAAATTGTTCCTATTTGCTGGATCAAATTTTCTTGATCCAAATATTATTTTTTTATTTCCCCAAATAAAACTGGGCATACAAAGAGACAACCTACCTTGTTATTTCTATTACAGGTGTGGATTACAATGTGAAAACCATCACAGTAGATAATACCCAGGTAGCCCTGCAACTCTGGGACACTGCTGGTCAGGAAAGGTGAGATACCTTCTGTTGTAGTTTACCACTGGTAGTCAGATAAACACTATGCAGTTGCTTGCTCATTCTGCTATCCGGTGGGGTGGAGGAGAGAATCAGAAGGGTGAAAGTGAGAAAACTTATTGCTTGGAATAAAAACAGTTTCATAATTAAGAAAACCCAATTTGACCTCTGAAAAACAAAAACAAAACAAAGAAACCCAAACCAACCAACCAAAAAAAAACCCAAAACCCAGCCCAAAACAAAACCCCCAAAACAAACCAAGAAAACCAAGTAATGCAACCCGCCCCCCCCCCATTGCTCACCAACAACTGATCGATGCCCAGCCAGTTCCTAGGCAACTGCAGCCTCAGAAAACCTCTGTTCTCCTCAAGTTTTATTGCTGAGAATGGTGTCATATGGTGTCATAAGGAATATCCATTTGCTCTGTTGGGGTGAGCTGTCCCAGATGTGTCCCCTCCCATCCCAGCCTATTCACTGGCAGGCCAGCCTGAGAAGGAGAAAAGGCTTTGACACAGAGCAAACACTGCTGATCAGCAACTGAAATGGGGTGTTACCAACACTGTTTCAATTACAAATCCAAAACATAGCCCCATATAAGATAGAATGAAGAAAATCTAGAAAAAAATTACAAAAAAGACCTCTATCCCAGCCAACCACAGGTTTTGCTTCCTTGATTCTGCTATTTGAAGATTATTAAGCATGGGTCTAATCCTTCTTGGGAGATGAACAAATACAGGAGTATTCCTAATAGAGCCAGTGAATTCACAGTCCTTCCCTAGCAGGTGTAGCATGCTGATTTGCTGATAAGTGTCCATTGAAAAACTGACAATCTGTAAGAGATTCTTAATAAAGCTCTTGAAGGTTTAGTGTTGCAAAGTTTCTTTACGAGGAAGCCTGATTTAAAAATGCACCTAGAATTATTTCTACAGCAGAAAATTAATTAATAGTTAAAGATTCCTTTTTTTCTTTTTCTTTTTTCTTTTTCTTTTTTCTTTTTCTTTTTCTTTTTCTTTCTTTTTTTCTTTTTTTCTTTTCTTTTTTTTTTTTCCTTTTTTTTTTTTTCCTCACCAACGCAATCCCATTGTAGTTGAAGATCTCCAGTTTTTCTGAGTTTCCAGTGGTAAATTCCTTCCCCATCTCCTCAACTATCATGTGTGTTTCTTTTACTAAAAGCAAGGATGGTAATGATGAACTATATTTTCTGAAGGAAGCTTGAGAAAAAAGCCTGAAACAAAAATCCAGCTAGCAACAGCTAGCACTTGGTGAGGGGGAAATTTCTGCTCCAAGCTTAAAATGAAAGATGGGAAAGGTGAGATATGCAGCTGATCATCCAGACTAACACAAAATCAATTAATGAAGGCAGAGGGAATCTGCACCAATTTGTGGTAGCAGTGTCCTCCACAAATCTTCTGCTGAATGTGAACAGGGATCTGATGATTCAGGAAGAATAGGATTGCTTACTACAATTCTTAATAGAGCTCACCTTTTGAACAGGATCTGCAGTGAAGATCATTTTTACATCTTCTCCCTTGTCTAGTTAATAGAATTTTAAAATACCTATGTAAAATAAATTAGCAGGAGTTTAATCCTTACTAAGACTAGACAATTAGAAGAAACTGCATGGCAACATCTTCCTTTAGGGAAGGGCTGGGGGGAATTACTTGTAATGTACTGCTACTTGTGTTGAAGAGAGCTGTAAACAGGTTCTTACTTGTAGGTACCGAAGTATTACCAAGCAGTTTTTCAGAAAAGCTGATGGTGTCATTGTGATGTATGATATAACAGCAAAAGACACATTCACAGCTGTCAAGCAGTGGCTGATAAGCATCGAGGTAAGAAGGCATAACATTAAATCTGGTCAGCACAGTTACCAGTAAAGCTGTTTTTTGAATCTGTGTCTATGACAATAATCACAGTTCCAGGATTTAAAAGACTGTAAATGAGTGGGGTGGAAAGCCCAGCATGGAGTCCTCTGCCTCTTCATACAGATTGTCTAGTCAATGACTCCCATTTGATCACCACTAGCACTGAGAGGTGTTTTGGATCAGTGATGCTGGTCTGATGATTAATGGTCATCACTAGCAGTTTGATAACCAAACACGTAGCTCATGGGAAATTGACTGTGTTGTAAATATGATCCATAAACTTAAAGCTATAGTATTTACATTAGTCCTATAAAGCTGTCTTGTGGCAGTTTCCTGGGGACCATAATTTCAACCACATGAAAAAAAATCATAGTCCATTACATTGAATGGCTTCAGTTAATTACAATTTCTCTTTTTTTTTCTCTTGATATATCTCTGTGGCTTGTAGACCACTGAGGGTGCAAGCAGCTAAATTTGCTTCGGATCAAAATAAAAATAAAACAGAGGCTGCTGCTGTAAAGGACTGAGTAACTAGAGAAGAAAAAGTATAACTTCCTATTTGCTCATTTTTTCAGAGTATTGGCATTGAAAAAGTAGGAAACAAACGAGTATGCAAAGATAATACAGTCTGATTTTATTTGGTGTGTGTTCTGTATTATACACAGTTTTCTGTAATGGCCAATAGGTGTCACTGCGAGTTGAAATCGGGACTCATTCATTCAAATATTTATAAACAGGCATAGTAATTCCTCATCCAAGTAGCTCTACTGAATTAATAGTAGTATGTATTTTGTAAGAACAAGTCCTTAATATAAGTCAGTATTGTAAAAGCTAGAGGAGAGTTCCAGGTTTGAGCTGAGAAAAATCAAGTCTTGTGGTCAAAATCTTTTCCCAAGTTATAATGGTTTACTCCTCTTCACTGACTAATTTTGTTTGTTACAAATTATGGCTAAATTGAAGATGTACAGCCAAGTCCATTTTCTGCTGCAGCATTCAGCCCACTTTCTGAATGTACTCACTGTGATAATTCTAATTTCGTTTTCAGAATTAACTTTATTTGTGCCAGTTCTGTGTATTTTGGCAGCTATTCTGTGTATCTCTCCACTACTTCATGTAATTTATTTGGCATAATTTTATCCAGATGTTTTCATTATTTTCCTGTCCATGTAACTAGAAAAGCAGTGGATATAAACATGAAGTTAGAGCCTGTGTAGCATGGTATTTTTCTCCTCTCGTTTTAATACAGGGTCCAGTGAGCTTCTGTGTTGCAATTTAAAAATGTTGTTAGTGCAATCTCTAGCATTCTTTCTTTTGCATGCCTTTTATCCAGACTTAATTTCTAACATGTTTGAAATTAAAGTGTCACATAAATGGCTCGTGATGTTTTAAATGTCTTTTTTTCAGCATGACATTCATTAGTTTTTATCCTGTTGATTTGTGAAATATTAAAATCAGTATTTGTTTTTTTTTAATATTTATTCTTTGTTCGGCAGGAGACAACTGGGGAAAATGTACCTGTGCTTTTGTTGGGTAATAAAACTGATAATGAAAAGGAACGTGAGGTCCCTATGGGAATGGGAGAGCATCTTGCTAAGGTACTAATACTTAGAGGGGAGCCTTTTACAAAAGGTGAAGGTTTTAAAATGAACTCTGAATGTGTGTAAAGTCATGGAAACCCCCACCACACTCATCAGTTCATCTCTCAGTGATATGAATGTTGATAATTAAAATACTGATAAATAAAATGTCCGTCATCCAGCTGGACAAGCACATAATACATTGGGTGACCAATTGGCTGGTGGGTCAAGCTCAAAGGGTCACAGTAAATGGGGTCACATCAGGCTGGTGACGTGTCAGTAGGGGGGTTCCACCTGGATCCATTTTAGGGCCAGTTCTCTTTAATATGTTCATACCTGACTGAGATGCAGGATTTGAAGGCTTACTAATTAAGTTTGCAGATGACACCAGATTAGGGGGAGCAGCTGACACTCCCGAAGGCAGAGAGGTCCTGCAAAGGGATATACACGGATTAGAGTTCTGGGCAATTGCCAAGAGTAGGAAGTTGAACAAGGAGATGTGCCAGATCTTGCATCTGGGTCACAGTAACCCTGGATATTCATGCACCCTGGGGAGCCAGAGGAGAGGGAGAGCAGCCCTGCAGAAATGGATCTGGGGGTTCTGGTCCATGGCAAGTTGAACATGAGCCAACAGTGTGCCCTGGCAGGCAGGAGAGCCAACTGAGTCCTGGGGTGCATCAAGCACAGCATTGCTTGATCAAGGGAGGGGACTGTCCCACTGTGCTCTGCCCTGGTACAGCCCCATCTTGAGTACTGTGAAGTTTTGGGCACCACAGTACCAAAAAGACATAGAGCTACTGGAGAGTGCCCAGAGGAGGGCTGCAAGGCTGGTGAAGGCTTTAGAGGGAAACCATATGAGGAGCAGCTAAAGGCACTCGGTCTGTTCAGCCTAGAGAAGAGACTGAGGGGAGACCTCATCCCAGCTCACTCCTTCCTCACCAGGGAAGGAGGAGGAGAAGGCACCTCTCCCAGGCACATCCCAGACCTCTTTGGTGACCGATGATCGGACCCAAGGGAATGGTAGGAAGGTGTGCTGGGGGAAGTTTAAGTTAGGTATTAGGAAAAGTTTTTCATCCAGAGGGTGGCTGAGCAGTGGAACAGGCTCCCCAGGGAAGCAGTTATGGCACCAAGCCTGCCTGAGTTCAGGAGTTTGGGTGATGCCCTCAGGCACTTGGTGTGTTCTTGGGGTGCCCTACACAGGCACAGGAGTTGGACTTGAGGATCCTGATGGGTCCCTCCCAGCTCAGCAGATTCTGTAATTCTCTAACTCTCTTCCCCATCCTCTCTTTCTCTCTTTTTTCCCCTCTTTGTGGATGGATTCCTAAAGAAGAGATTATTTGCGGATCTTTTCTCCCTCCTACCTCCTGTAAAACCACAGCAGACCATCTGTTACTCCTATGGTAGGAGCAGAAAACATGTTTACTTTTAGTAACTTTCCATCAGGGAGGTAAAATAAGTAGAGCTTACAGCGTCCACCTACCAGAGCACTGGTGATCCATGGCCATAATTTAGGCATTAAGAGATTGCAAATAGCAGATAGTTATTTATATTCCTGTGTACCATGCCAACCAATTTTTCTTTTGAATCTCTCTATGCAATGCATATAGTTTCAACACCAATGCCTTCAGAATATTCATTTATTTAGAAACAAATGATCCCAATATTCCTGTGAAATTAGCTGAGTTTTTCAGAATTTACCTAAATTAAAAAATGTGCTGGATTTCACATATTCTTGATTCCTGAACACTAAGTCTGTGAAATAAACAAATGACACATAATGGCAGAGTAGGTGTCTTACATGTCATTTAGCTCACTTGAAAAATTATACTAGTAAAACAAAGATGAATCATTCTAATATGTAGAACGCACAGCCCACCAGGCCATGAATTCTAACATGTAATGCAAGAAAATAAAATCTTTTGCAGAGGTAAAACAATGAAAGTTGTCAAATTAAATCTTGTTATAATTAAATAAATGGATCTGAATGACTCATTTGGATGTTTGAATGTGCTGCCTGAGGTAGCTAAGGGGAGGAATGATTAATGACAATGATTTAGTTGAAAAGCAGCATAGATATTATTAAATTCTAACAATTCACTTGATGAGCTGATAATAGCCATGCATTTTAATGAAATATTAATTCTTGCTAAATAGCCATGTAATTCCTATGAAACCACATACCTCTCCCTCTATTAATGAATGCAATTGGGTTACTTTTTTTGTGAATAATCCCAGGAGCTACTCACAATTGATCCAAAATACATGTGACTAAGATACTGAGCTGATACAAATATTTATATCCACATTTGGTGAAGACAACTCT
Organism: Florisuga fusca; assembly: GCA_038090715.1. Taxonomy (NCBI): domain Eukaryota; kingdom Metazoa; phylum Chordata; class Aves; order Apodiformes; family Trochilidae; genus Florisuga; species Florisuga fusca. The sequence goes on along the minus strand of JAAWXA010000004.1, from coordinate 55,175,456 downwards.
GAACCTGCTCTTGTGCAAAGAACCACATCATCCTGTTGACAATGAAGTCCAACAGTTTTTATAGCCTGTTTCAAGGTCTGAGAGGGTGGTATCATTTTTACCTATTTTTTGTTTTTCAGTAGTCAGAGAGGAATGTGTACTTAAAGAGGTCATTCCATCACGTAACTTCTTTACAAAGCAGGCAGCAGAGTTCATTATTGAAGGGAACAATGGCAGCCTGAAGGGACTCTCTTCAATTCCTTGTCGTTTGAGAAGCTGGAGGTTGCACTGTGTATGTATACCTGGAGAAAGGGGGAATAGGGATTATAGGGATAGGGTATAGGCATTAGGGAATAGGCAATAGGAATTAGGGGGATAGGGTATAGGGATTCTGATGAAGCTGATCTGCAGTTGAATTGGGGCATGAAGATCATGAGTATGGAGAATTTTGCTGTATTAACTGCAGGGAGAAACAGGCATGGAACAAAAGGTTTACATGCAGTACACGAGTGGCCTGACTGAAAACAGGTGAAAATGAATTAATCCATAAGGAAAACTCCATTTAACAAATTTCTGCTTAAGTTAGCTTGATCCACTGATCAAGAGTTCACAATACAGAGAGTAGTCAGATCATATTGTGAACATGCAGGAACAGCCAATGTTCTATTTCAGTGGGTTAGTGTAACCACTGCAAATTATTTAAATAAAATGGTTTATGATGGCAGTCAGGCAGCATGATTTTATTTTGGCCCTGCACAGACTTCCTGAATGATCCTGGATGCGACAATAAATCCTTCTCTATCTCTGTTCCTCATCTATAAAACAATACCCTGCCTTGACTTTGTATGCTTGGTGGGATGAGGACTTACTCTCTTCATAAAGTGTCTCCTTTATCAACCTGTCAGTGCCATTGTTAGGCAAATACTGCTAATGAAGGAGCTATTCTTCTCAGTGTGATGGTACTTTACCTGACAGAAATTGCCCAGCTCCCTCTGGTAATCGTTCATTTTCCTCTTTGTTCTTTACTTCTGCTGAGTTGTATATCACTTTAAAAAATAAAGTAATTGCAAGTGGTGTCCCAGGTTTAATAGCTTATGCCTGGCTGGAGATGGATGGCATTTTCTTAGCTCATATCTGTCCTGCATTCTTTCACTTTGCTCTTGCTGGGTATTCTATCAACTAGTTTCCTCCCTGGTTCAAAGGAAAGACCCTTTGTATTTCCAGGCTGACTCCCCCACCGGTATCTGACTGCTAGACTGACAGAAATAAGCAATGAATATTATTTGCTTGTATCATATACAAGCAAAAATAGCTATTTGTAAATAACAATTGTTAATTGTTATCACTCACCAATAAGAATTTGCCCTACACATGGCTTTGTTGAAAAATTCATTCAGATTCATACCAGCATAAGTGATGTAATCACTGACAGTTCTCCAGTGAAATTCTGTTTTATGTGGGGAGGTTGTAGAAGTAATATCACTTTGTGCTTGACTGACATGAAGTACCTAGATTCTGACCTCAGAAGGTTTTCTCTTAAGAGTTGTGGTCAGCTGAGCAGAAAAAAAAAGTGTAGTTTTTATTTGAAACTTCAACTTGCATAGCTAGCAAGAAATTTGAGCCAGTCAAATTTTATCTTAAAATAATTATTTTCACCTGCTTTGTCAAGTATTCAGTGATGCACTGATTTCCTCACCATCACAAGGAAGTTTCACAATACTGCAGTACCTTACAAGGCATGTTTGCATTTGAGCCTTTGAGAGATAAGGAAAAGCCACTGTATAGAACAAATATCTGCTAAGAAATGCGTATAGTTATTTGGGAAGCACGTTTGGACTTACTTCCTTTGGTTACTCTTTACTGTTAGGTCTAGAATTAAATCCTTTTTTTCCCTAGGATTGTCTTTTTCTGTTTCTTTGCATAATTCAGTATAACTATTTTGTTTTTTTTAAAGCTGGAAATGCTGTTCAAAGTTAATTGAAATTGTCTTTCTGTTTGATTCTAGGATTACAATTTAATTTTCTATGAATGCAGTGCATATTCTGGGTACAATACCAAACAATCTGTGCTTCACTTGGCTAGGTAAGAAGAAAACACATTCTGAGTTCTGTATGTGCCTGATTTCCCTGTCACTCATGACAGTGTGAACACTATTTGTTAAGTAAGTTTGATAGGAACTTACAGTGATGAAATATTTGTTCATTTTAAACTGCTGTGTGCTCCAACTGAGCAGTTGCTCAGCTTCATAAAGAGTGCTGTGTAAGCTGGTGCTCTGTATTGACACAGAAATGCCTGAACTGTTGCTAGGAAAGCAAAAATATGTTCCTTAGGAAAGCCTGGAACAGGCTGCCCCGAGAGATTGTGGAGTCTCCACCTCTGGAGACATTCAAACCCTCCCTGGGTGCCATCCTGTGCCACCTGTCCTTGTCATGCTCTGGCAGAGTAGTTGGACTAGATGATCTTGAGAGGTCCCTTCCAGCCCCTAACATTCTGTGATTCTGTGAAATCTGAGGGCTTTGAATGTTGTGAAAGTTATTGCAGGAAGTTCTTGGAGATGTGGAGAAATATGCTGGGAAATGGATGCTGCTGAGTTCTTGCAGCACAAGGCTGGATGTGCTTCCTTCTTCCCTCTGCTCATTGCAGCCCAGATTCTGCTGTGTCTGGGACCTGGGAGAGAGGCAAAGTTGGACTTTTGAAGTTATATAAAGGCTAGTGGTAAAAATACAGTCCCTCAGAACTTTGCAGAGGGGAAAGCATTGGTAATGAATTGGCAAATCTTAATATTTTTGCTGAAGTTAGTGAAATTACCAACTGATAAATGTCTAGATAGCAAGTTGTGGTTTTGTTTTGCTCCAGCCTCAAAAATAACATATTAACGTCACTGTTTGAGCATCTGTAATATAATACAAATTCTAACAGCACCAACTACATTTTTCTCACTAAATGAACAAGGTAGTTGTATTTTTTCATTTGTTTGTTTGAAAGTTCGTTAAATTCTGTCATTTTCTGTTAATAACTGAACAGTTCTATAGGCCTGAGGGAAATGTTTTTGTTGTGCACTCTAGGGGTGTTATTCATATTTTTTTGTAAAAAGTATTATTTCTTTCCCCCAGGATTTTAAAGGAGCAAGAAGATAAAGTGAAAGAGAAAACCATTGAACTTCGATCTGATGTGAATAAAAGATCTTGCTGTATTAGGCCGTAAAATGCAGGGTTATATTTAGACAGAAGTCATATATTTAGATGACACTACATGGCACTATTATATTTGCTTTACTTTCTGAAATATTTCTTCTGTGGATTGAGTATATCCTTGTGTGGTCTGATCTTCACTTTTACATATACTGTCTTTAGTCACCAACGTATTTGGGACAGTAACAGTCTTTTATTCATTTTGACACCCAATACCACTCTATCCTGCTTTGTGTTCAGGCTTGTAGAAGCTGCTGCATTATTAATAACAGGAAATAATTTTATATGAAGAAAACAACTTGGAATGTGAAGTAAGTTCTTACTGGTGTGGATGACCTTTTTTTTCTGAAATTGCTGTTTATTGCAGTGCTCTTTAAATCCTGATTTTACACAGACCTTTGTTACAGTTTTTTTAAAATTTAAATTTTTAGCTGGTTGGTTGTTGAAAAGCAACACAGCAGCAATTGCAAAATATAAGGTGATATTTTAAAGCTTAGTGGGAAATATAGATGAATAAAGAATTGAAGAACTATTATTTTCATAGTAGCATTGACTCATTTATACTATCTATACTTTCATATAGGTCCTTGATAAGAAACCTTTCCTCCCACTTAGATGTAGTCATAGAATCATAATCATAAAATCATAGAATAAAAGAATGCCAGGTTGGAAGGGACCTCAAGGTCTTCTGCACCTTTCTAGGTAATGATGTAGTTTAAATTATATGGCCCAGCACCCTTGCAAGCCACCTAAACATAACTAATGAATTATGTTAGTTCTAACTAACAATGAATTAGTTATGTTTAGACAGGTTACTGAGATACTGCACAGTCTTGCCTGAGTTGTAGACAAATAAGCTGGCATGTTGCCATAGTGAGGTGGTGGTATGTAAATATCTAGCTTATTTTCCAGAAAACGTTGTCATGATAGTGCAATGCTTTACTATGTCCAGTTAGTATTGCACTCAGAACAAATCAGCCTGAATTTTTCACCATATTTGACATGGTTGCACTGCTTTTTGTTGCAGAACTTGCTCAGCACCTCTTTTTGGCTATCGTGTACCGAAGCAATTTATGACCAACTTATATATTCAAATCCATTTACTGTCCTTACTGCTGGTCAAAACCACATACCTACATGGGAAGCTCATTTTACCGGTGTAGTTTGTTGTAGACAGAACTGCTCTTTATCTTCTCTTCTTGAGTAGGCACATCCACTGTTGCTGATGGCCTCAACATTAGCCAGAGGTGACGCCAGACATTTTGGAGTTGGGGGGAGCTTTCAGCTGCTTCTCACAAGAACCATGACTGGGGCACCAACTCCGCTACCAAAACTGTCACCGCATCAACCAAGAACACAGGGAGACCCTTCCATTGAGTCATGATGCTCAAAAAGGATGTCCTTGCTTTCTAAACTCCTTCTAAGAGATGAGATCCAGTCCAGACTATTCTACATGTCTGTTTTGTATACTACATGTCTGTTTTGTATAACAACGCTACAGCCCAAGAGTTAATATAAGACTGCTACAATACACACAACAGTTTTAAGGGTGTTTTGAAAGCACTCCGTGGTGCAAAAAGAATAGCAAGAACATCAGTCCTATCTTCCAGAAAGACAAGACGGTGGGTTCAGTCAACTATAAGGCAATCAGCCTTACCATAATTTCTGGCAAAGCAATGGAGCAATTGATCCTGGAAGCCATTTGCAGATGTGTAAAGAACAAGATGGTGATTGGGAATAGTCAGCATGGAGTTACAAAGGGGGAATTGGGTTTAACCAACCTGATAGTTTCTACAATATATTGACCAGCTTGGTGGATAAGGGGAGAGTTATGGATGTTGTTTGCTTCAGCTTATTAAGGCTTTTGACACTGTCTCTCATAACATCCTCATTGATAGGATAAATATCTGATGGAGGTGGGGAATGAAGAGGAGGGAGCCAGACATTCCTCTCAGAATTTCCCAGAAAGAGGACAAGAGAGTACAGGCACAGATTGAAACACATAAGATTCTGTCTGAACAGAAGAAAATACTAAAATACTTTAATAATATTTTTTTTTAAATGTAGAGGTGGTCAAACACCTGAATACTTTTCCCACACAGGCTGTGGAGTGTACATCCCTAAAGATATTAAAAACCCAGCTGTAAACAGTCCTGGGCAAGCTGTTCCAGCTTGGCAGTGGGGTTGAACAAGATCTTCTCAAGAGATAGGTAAATCACAATGGTACTTTCTGGCTACTGGAATTCTAACTCTAACAAATCACCTTCAAAGTCCCATGGGACTAGCAGGACCTCCAGGCAAACTAGATTTACAACATGCAATTATGTGAGTGTGAACCATATAAAAAGAACAAGACACACAGGCAAAGAAGCCATAAGGACTGCTTAAATGAAAAGTTTGATGTAGGTTTTGTTTTGACTTATAAAACAGATTCCCTGTTTTTTATTTATCACTACAGCACAAGCTAGAAACATTTGAGATGAAGGGAAAGAAACAGCATATTGTGTCAGTACTTTTGAAAAAGAAGAAAGATTGGCACAATATAACAGTGTCAGTGTTCCAGCAGTAGACATAAATTTTGTACTTGGACCCATGGGCTGGCAGGGTCTAGGCATTTGCCCAGATTAAGACCAGTTGTCCCTCTACTTAACAGAACTCCTACTTAATGATACCATTTAGCAATAGAACTCAGATGGAAAGTTCTCCCAGAAATGTTATGCTTTAATGTCTCTGCTACATTTGCTAGTGGGAGGTGTCAGACAAATCTACCTGTTGGGCAACCCAGGGAGATTCAGATTGAACCCCCTTACTTTCTAAACTTCTTCTCAGAGACAAGCCTAGGTGCAGCTGTATCCAATTTTAGTCTCAGACCAAGCCCTTTCAGGGACAGGGATTAAAATTTTACAGTCACAGGAAATTCTCAAATGTCAGATGCCCCTTCATAAGGTGGAATACCACTCAAGATCTGTGTTTGAACAGTAGTTTTTATTTAGATCTCTATATATCAGGAGTAACTAATAAAAATATATACTCAGGCTGTGCAATCACAAAGGCAGATACCTCAGTTGCAGAAATCACACGACATGTATGTTCAAGGGGCACGATCTGGAAAAAAAATCACAGTAGATTTTTGTTATTTAATTATTTTAAGAAGGAAAAGAGAGAGAGTGAGAGAGAAAATGGGAAGAAAAGTTGGAGACATAGCTAACAGAAAATCACCAGTCCCGGATCCAGCACTGGGCCAGCCAACAGGGGAGTGTTGGTGTCAGTGAAGCTTCCAAAGCTCACCATAACAGCTCATCTTTTTCTAGGCCTGTTTTGTTTAAACAATCATTTCACAAACAGATGTGGTTAAGACATACCATTACAAAGCAACTGGAGTGGGCCTCCACCCCCCACTGCTCCTCCATCTCTCCTTGTCATCATCTCTATCCCATGTCTCCATATGCAGGCCGGTGACTCCATATGGAGGCCATTAGTTCCATAGGCTTCGGACAGTCCTTTGTCAGGAAGTCCTGTTTGTTTTGTTCAAGGGCTTACAATGGTGTTTCAACACCATTTCCCATGATAGGTCCTGAGGGCTGGTCCTTCATAACTGGTCTTCCAAATATTTTCTGAATTTCTGAATACTTTCTGAAGTTCTTTGCTCAGTTAATTCCACTTCCTTATTAGTAAAGAATACCTTCAGGTTTTGAATTCTGCAGCTCATATATCCTCAATTCATAGCTCAAAACTTGACATGTGTTTTGTTGTTGTCTACTTGATACACAAATTCTAACCATCAAGTGCTCCTGTTTCAACTTCATACAACATTTAGTTGTCTGCCTGCATAGACTCACCCTATCCAAAAGCAACAAAATAGTGTTTTCCTGAGATGTTCTATCAATGGTGGTGATAGCAACTAGAGGTTAATCAGACAATTATGGAAGTAAATAGCTTTTGCTTTAATCAAGTCTCATTAGCTATATGGCATTAATTTGTCATGCCAATAAAATGTGAAAAACGTGCCACTTTGATGGTGCTACTGCGACCAGGTCAGTAGTAACAGTTCCTGTTGGTGTAGTGAGTGACGTGTGGCTTTTTGGAGTCCCTTCCATATTTCTGCGTCTCAATGGTAGGGCATGTATGGTGTGTGATTAAATTCTACTGTGACCTTAACACAGAGGTCCATTTCTGATTCTAGAGCTGTGTTGTACTGGAAATACTGGTGGCTCATTTGAGCAAATGGAAATGGCTACACAGGGAAACACGGAGCCTAACAGAAAAGGGGGATGTTGTGCTTTCCCCATAAGAATTCAGCAGTCAGCTCAGGCTTGATTTTGCTGACTGCTGTTCTTATAAAATACCATGTCTGATGATTCAGAGGAATGGCTTGGATTGTAGCCCAAACCTTGATGTTCTGTGAGGAAGTAAGACTGACTTTGGCTGTAGTTGTCATCACAAAACCAACGCAGTTTCTTTCTGTTTCATGATCACACTGTAGTTCTCTCCGAACTTTATAAAAAATCCTGACTTCATGTTTTTTGCATCGTTACTTATACCCAACGTTTGATTCCACTAAAAAATAGGAATAATATCAAACATACTAGTGGAAGGTGTCCCTGCCCATGCAGGGGGGTTGGAACTAGATGATCTTTAAGGTCCCTTCCAACCCAAACCATTCTGTGATACTATTATACTTAGAAAAGGCCTTCCCTTCCTGTCTCCTCTGCAGTATCTGGACCCTGGAATAATTCCTTGTTGAAAAGTGCTCTGCTTTAGCAGTCACCTGTGAGCAGTGATCTGTGAGCAGTGATCTGCCTCTTTGTCTCTCTCAAACTGCGTATAGCACATGTCTGTTCCGCCCTTTTTTTGTCTATGCCCAGAAGCAGCAGCTATTTTCAGGGAACAGTGTTGTTCCCTGTAGGCATACTACTGCTCTGGCTCACCTCGGTCAACATACTGTGCAAAAATATCAATATTTTGGGAAATCTCTAGCAGGTGATTCGCATCCTCTTTACGTTAAAACAATATATGAAAAAAATAATTTAAATAAATGTGTTGGGTTTTTTTCTTTTAGAATTAGGCTATTAGGAAATGCATTGTTCTGTCAGATGTGAAACATTAGATTTGTTTCTTCAGTTGCTTTTCAAAAAGATTTGTACGTACTGTAAATTCACAGTTATAATAATGATGTTTTAGGAAGTTCATCTCTGATCTAAAAGATTTGTCTTCCTCCCAGCTGTCTGTGTGACTTGGGGAGTAACATCTGAGATGATCTCTGAGAAACACTGAAAGGAAATGTTTCCAAAAAGATTAAAAACCTCCCACTTTTCCAGTTGGGACTAGTCTGTGAATGCTTAACGCCTTTTGAAAAACAAATCACCTGGCTTTGTTGCAACAAGGCAAGTACACACACTGGCACAAACTTACACCTCATATGCCAACCTTAAAATTACTTGTGTCCTTCCATGCCACCAACACAACGTAGAAAGAGAACCTGAAGTTCTCTTTAATCAGTGACCCTTGTAGTCACATTCTTTGCAAAACCTTTAGATACATTTGTTAAGGAGTGTGTAACAGCAGCAATATATACTTAGCCTCTGTTAGAAGGCAAAAAGGCGAGGGTGGGGGGCTGGGCGGTGGATAGGTGGAAATGTAATGCATTTGAAAGGCTAGGATGCACTTAAGGGTTGCACAGAGAAGAGACCCACCATGACTGGACTACGGCTACTAATTGTATCTGCCAGTCTCGAATGGGGAGTTACAGCGAAAACAGCCCCAGGCTCTTCGAGGGGCAAATAACAAAAGAACAAAGGACAACAATCCCAAGTTAGAAAAAGAAAAATTCCAGGTGAACAAAAAACGTTTCCTTGTGGGATTAGCAGAGCACTAAAACACTCACCCAGAGACGCTGGAGAATCTGTTCTCAGAAATGTCTAGGACTCGTTTGGACACGGCTCCAAGTAACATGAGTTAGTTCTGAAGGTAGTCACATTCTGAGCAGGTGGTTAGACTACAGAATTCCAAAATTCTTTTCAGTTAAATTATTCTGAAAATTCTATGAGGTTCTATAGCTAAATAACTCCAGCTCCTCTGTTTTGCTGTCCCCCTTTTTCTTCCCCCCTCACCTTTACTCTTCCTATATAGCAGGAGTCATTGCCTTTGGCTGAAGCAACCTACTCTTACTCAGCTGAGAAAGGAGTTGTGAGCCTCTGACTCCACCTGAACAAGGGAAATGGCAAACTGGTAAGAGGCAGGACACTCTGGTGCCTTCCTGCTCCACACCCTCCTCACCTCTCTCTCCTGCTACTCCTGCCTGCAAACCAAAAAGCCAAACCAAACCAAACCAATAAAACATGCTCAGCAATGAAAGCAGCCTTCTAAAAGCTAATTTCCCACTTCTATAAGTCATAGGGCTTTGTACCTTGGAAGTAGTTGTAATACTGTGTTGCTTTGTTGGTTATACCAGTGACACTGGGACATGCTTTACCAGTAAATACTTCTTTCTCTAGTGTTATTTACCACATTTTTTCCCTTTTAAATGGCTTGAATCCTCAAATCACAGAATTGTTAGGAGAAAGGGACTTCCGGAGGTTTTTCTGGTCCATGTAACTCCTGAAAGAGCAGCTGATCTAGCCATGAACTGATCCCTGGAAAATTACAATTTTTTTAAAGAAAAAAAATAGAATTATGTTTCTAAAAAGTGTAAAGTTGACAAATACTGGTAATATACATCTTCAAGTATGCTTTATTTGCAAGTGATTAAAAAGAGTCTTAGGCAAAAAAGTAGTTAATCTAATCCAATGCATAATGGAACATGATTTAGTTCCTAATGCCAAACAGAATAGAAAATGGGTAGATGGGACTGATGATGCAGTTTCTGACAAATTACATATAATTAAATGATCAACATTCATATAGTAAAAAGACAATATATACATATGAAGAATTATAAGCAGTTAATATTTAACCAGAAGCAGAAGATATTGTAACAAAAACAAGGGATGTGAGGGGATGGGGAAGTTACAGGCATCTTAGTAATATCAGAAGCCATAGACATTTTTTTAAAGACATTAGCCTGTTCCTGCAAATCACTGAACTCTCAAGAACAGTATTTGCAATTTAAAACTTACCTAAAACATCACCACAAGGAAACACTAATTCCTATTTTTTTGAAAATTATTTTGTTTTAAGAATCTTGCAAACAACTGAAATATGGCATGGCCAAGAAAAATGAATTACCCACCATTTCATAGACTTTGCATTCATCACATTTAAATACTAGATGTCTGGTTTCAGAAAGTCTCATGCAAAATCCAGCTATAAAAACTGACCACAGAAAATTTTCAATGATAAAAAGCTAATGTTTTAAAAGCTCTGACAGCCAGCCAGTTGTGAAGGTGAATTTTAAAACTAATGGTTTACATTTTCTGGAGGACATTAAAAAATAAGAGTGGTTGAACTTTCTGTAAATGCCAAGCTCTTATCTACACTTTGCATGGAATATTTACCAAAGCTATAATTTTGGACAGTTAATGGAATATATCACTTCTTAGAGTAGTGCCAGAGATAACATCATTATCTTGCCATAACTGCATAATGACAACTAAATAATCACTAAACAAATTTCTATTATGAAATGACATTTTTTTTCTCATATACAATATATGTATTCATTTATATTGAATATAAATCTAGTAATGCTATCACAGTAATGTGCTGTAGTGGTCTTTCATAAGTGAGAAAACTGCCCTAATCATCTTTAACATGCAAAGCTTGGAAGAACCTGAAATTCACAGTAAGTAGTACAATCTGTATATGAATCTTCTGCCATCCTAAAGTTAACCAGAACACTTAAGACTGTTGCTTATTTTTCCTATATGTTTGACAAAAGCTACAGTTCTGCATACTGTACATTCACAGCGGGATCCCAGCCCCCTGTACTATCTCCCAGAAGGATCAGGTTACCACTTTCCATCAAGTAAACATTCTAGTATTTAATATAATAATCTTGACAACAGTTGGTCCTAGCTTGAAGTTCAGCAGTTCAGGACTTGATAAAATTCTCCTTTTCATCTCCCTGAAAGGCTTCTTGCTAGCGCATTTTGTAGTCATTAGATACTGACATTTCACATAGCTGTCCTTTAAAATCCAACTCTACTGTGAAATCCAGGTCACGCTGTAAAAAGATATAAATGTGACATGTAAATAAGACTGTGAGTTTCTTTGAATTCAGCTGAAGATGCAAAATTCAAGAGATACCTAAGGTTGTTTCGAACTTATTTTTAAATGTTGCTACCACTGAAAAAGCAGGATATAGGATGTGTAACAGCATTCATCAGACACTCTAGGTCTAGGGCATAGTTTTTGTTTTCTTAAAGCTGATTTAGTGTCCCAGGTACAACTAAGAAAGTTATGAAATGCTGTGTTATCATATGTATACTGTAATAACCTTTTAAAGGAATTCCCCACTGAGATGCTCTTAATCTTATTCCAGAATAGCTCTAGTAAATTTCCCATTGGTGAGAAGCCTTCAGTCATTCTTCATCTTATGATGACATGTTTTTTTGAAAGAGACACATAGTGCTACAAAATGAAGATGTCTCTCTACAAGCTTTTGAAAGGCTTCATGTTTCAGAAGAACAAAGCACTAACAAATCCTTTAGAACAAAAGTGGTTTCTCTGTCTTATGATAACTATCAAGAATACATTAATTTTGGCACCTAAATCTGCATACAGGTACTTACTGCTGTGCCAACAAATTTGAGATATTTTCTTCATTTTTCCCTCAAAAGAAAATCAGTAAATTCAACCCAAAAGAAAATGTCCTGGTCCCCCAAGTACAACATAGAGGTGGGAAACAAGCTGTTTTCCTCTATTTTCACAGCAAGCAGTAGCCTCAGGGTAGATTGTGAATGTTTTGATGCAAAGTTTATTTTGTGTTTATTTCTTCCACTGTATCAACACTACCTGAAAACCATATCCAATGTGTATTTGGTAAAAAAAAAAAAAAAAAGTAATGCAAAAAAGGAAGGCAGTGAAATCTTAAGATTTGCTGCAGTCAGCAAATGCAATATTTCAACAATTACAAGTGAATGGGCAGATTATAATCAGGTTATTTTAGTGGCTGTCTGATGTTATAGAAACTGAAGAGATTATGCTCAAGTATTTTGTCAGAAAATAGTGCTACTGTTTCTCCCAGAAGCCATACTTCTCATGTCTTGCTCTTCTATACAGGTAATGGGTTGTCCACCAGACTGTGTCTCATCGTCTTATTACAAGCTTAAAAAAGCACAGAATAACTAACATACTTGGTAAAGGAATCATCCTAAAGCACAGAATTTGAAGTTTTCAGTGGTTATGATAGCGTAAAATTCACCATGCTTAAGTTTTAGTCTTAAATAAACCAAGTACTTACTCTTGATCTTGGCAAAAAGGATCTTATCACTGATTTTAGAGACAGTATGAAGTCACAAAATGTTAGGCAAGCTGCCTGCAGAGCGCAGCTGACTTGGTGATGAACTCAAATAATTTATTTCTTCCCATGCTAGCTCATTTGCAGGCTGAGTATTCTAACATTAGAAGTGCATTATTATTGCTGTCAACAGCTTTGTTAAAGCTGTGACTGGAGCACTTACTAATAATCATTAATTTAGAACCTTGAGCATGCTCATTGATTTACTTTTATGCAATGTTTTTTAGTGTTGATTACAGTTTGTGATCAATAGAGTTGGAATTAGACTCAGTGATGCTGACTTACCACATTTTTTTCATTTGGTTTCATGGACATAGTCCCATAGATTTCTTCTCCTCGTCTCACAGTTAAGTAGTCCTCCAAGTAGAAGACAGTTTGCTTCCAGTGAGTATAGGGAGCATCAGGTGCTAAAAATATATATGGGTATTATTTATAGAAATTTAGTATTTGTCTTACAAATCAAATTAAGATTTGGGAACAACTGAAAAAAGTCTTCCTTCTCATAGAATTCTTTAACTTACTTATTTACTACATTAGCAAACATGCTTTAAAATAACACAATTCTGTTGACTGTCACTGGACTGTCTTCTGATTTTTAGTGGAATGTGTGAGATGTGGATCACATGAAGCAAGAAGGATTCCACAAACGAGCACGACAGGCACTTTTTTTATGCTTTTCTTTCAACCCACACACATTCAAATTGAGGAAATCTTCTAAGTGCTTTGAAAGTCAGAAGTATAAATTAGTTCAAAAAACAATTACATAAAACCATGAAAGAAAGTTTAATCAAAAACTATCAAGCACAATGACAAGGATGAAACCTTTGACTTGTGATCTCAGAACAGCAGATTTTACAGTTCCTATGAGGATACAGCTGGGGAAAGGACACTTGCACCTTGATCTATTTTTTGACTTTTAAAAGGCATATGCTATGGGCAATTTGCCAGAGATGGATACTGGTGTAAGTTAATCTCTAACCTGGATTAGCAAAACCACTCTGATGACCTTCTACTATGTAAGGTTTTTATTTTACTTATTTGCTTTTATTTCTGATTTAAATACAAATCTTTGAGCATTGCCTGACGAAATTTGCATTGGTTACCTCTGCTGGAGAAGTCAGCTACTGAAGTAAGATGTGCTGAGAATTGGCAGTAAAGGAAAGCAAAGAATTCAATAGCAGAAATGTAGCATTTGACAAGTGACAGGAGACACAATTTGGAGGAAACCTCTCTGAGCAAGCCTCCAAGGAGGATGAGCGACCAACAGCTAAAAGGTCTAGTTGCAGGAAGAGTGATGAGAAGGGGCAAGTCAGCAAACCTTGAAAGGATCCTAGAATGGGAGTGTATGATTAATCATTCAGAACCTCTGAAACAGCAGCCTGTGGGAGCTACAGATAGTTTAGAGAAGCTTTTCAGGCACTAGATGAACAGAATTCTTGATAAAGGTTTAGAAATATTGGAGATTGGAATATTCTCCTCTTTTTTTTATGACAGGTAGGCACAGAATACCTTGTATATACATTTGTAATTTGATATGAGTCTGCTAAAACCTCTGTAAGAAACACACTATGCCAAACTTAGTATCAGCCCTTGACTTCTGTCCAAATATACCTTTTTCTCCCTAATACTATTTAACCTCTCTCCTTCCTCATGTTCTCACTTTCTTTGTGCTAAGGGAAGGTAAGCCCAACTGTAATGGTCTTGCTGAACTTTTTCTGTTTAAGTGAGTCCTCTTTATTCCATACACCCAAGAGGCAAGAGGAGTCAAGAAAGTCCTTATGCAGCTTTTTCTATATTGATACTGGAGCAACTCTGTGTCTATTCTGCAGACAAGCAACCAGCTGCATTAACATAATGGATCCTTTTCCTTGACACTTTTGATGCCCAAGTCACTGGGATGTCTAAGAGGCAGGCAAAGAAAGTCTGTGTTTGAGGGCCAGATTTGTTGATGGAGCATTTGACTGGAAAACATTAATCAAATATCCTAATATACTAAATAGTAGATGTTTACATGCACACATAAACCAGAAACACATCCAGTTATTCCTTTTGCAGATGAAGCCACGTTCTTCATACAAAAGACCTTTCATAAGGCAATGTTAAGTAGACCATCTTTACTATGGCAGGGTACAATTAAGATCACAACACTGTAACTATACTGGTCATTCAAAGCTATTTTTTTTTTACAGAAAACTGGAGAATTGACTATATTATTTTCAAACAAGATTAATGGGCTGTCTTCTGCTGAAAAAAATGTGCCTTTTGTGGAAAAAGCAGATGCCTAGAAACTAGTTTTCCACCTGAGATTTTGCTCAGCATGAACTCAGAAATATTAGCACTTCAGGATACCACTGCAGTGACTCACAGATTGTTCATGCCTCCCTGGTTGCACTTTGTTTCCCAGCACTTTCTGATGCCAGCATGGTGTGGGAAGTACTCTAGGATAATACATTTATAGAACGACCAGGGAAACACGGCTACTGACAAATGTAATAGAAAATACCAAATAACCACCCATAAAGACATACAAAAGTACACTGAGGTCTCAAACTCATGTAAAAGATTGAAAACTCCCATGAAGGGAGAAAAAATAAAAACAAAAACATTTCTAATCATATTTAAATTACATCAGGTCCCATTTATACCTGTTTGAGTTGTGCACTGGAGGGAACTGCAGCTAGCACCAACTGTAACTTGTTGTTCCTGTCATTAAAGTAGTCATGAGGTTTTTATATTTCTTGCAACACTGGCTAGTTTTTTTATTCTGGTAAATGTGCCTTACAAGAATGGAGTTATTCCTTGAAATATCTGCTCACCGAGGTAAGTGAAAGTTTCACATTTGGGTTGTCAGAGGCGATTTACCTAAGCACAATTGGTGTGATTATATCTTGGGGAAAGAAACAAAAAAAGAGATGTTTTTGTTCTAGACTTCAAAATAAGCACGATTTGGGGGAAACCTGGATGCAGAGCTACTGTCTCACTGAGCTGACAATTCCCTGTCTGATCTGAGAAACCTGACACAGGATTTAGACATAACTGGTGGTGGGCACAAACTCCTGGTTCATAATGCCCACTCATCTCTAAGCCATTTTGAAATCCAGAGTTCCTATGAGCAGTGCAATAGTCCTTTACCCTTCCTGCTCACCTCCCCCCAAAGGTTCAGTAAATCTTTCTGTACCATCTGACCAGTAGCACATCTGACAGCAATAGAAATAAAAAGAAATACAGATCACCTGTAGAAAATCCCATCTTCTTGTGGCACTTAGTAAATTCAATATTAAAATAGGTGACCAAGGCATGAACATAATCATTACGCTGAATCTGGAGGCAGAATGCAGAAGTAAATTCCAGTTCTTCAGTCTTCACTGTATAAATATCTACTTCCTGTTTTGTGAAGAAAGAAAAAGGCACTTACATGCAGATGTCTGTGACTTTAAGGTATCAAGTGATGTACTTAAGCATTTATTTAATGATCCACAACAAAGACACCTGGCAGCCCTCTAACACTGTAAGAAACCAATGGGACATATCAGCATATCAAATAATCTGATTCTATGATTAGCAAGCAATCCAGTTATCCAAGATGACTGAGCATGGTAGGAGAGGCCACTCACAGAAGAGTTTGTATCCTAGAGAATGGCAGGGAGGGGCTCCAGGAGCTGGAGGAAATCAAGGTAAAAATGTGTTTTGGCAAATACAGGTACAATGGATGTTAAAAGGAGAGATATGTCCCAGTTCTAAGACCTGTCATCCTCAGAGCCTGTCAGCATCAGGAATGATAGTAGAGTTGTGTTTTTAATAAAAATAAACTTCTGATTTGTTTCACAGAATCACAGAACTGTCATGATTAGAAAAGACCTCTAAGACCACCACATTCAACCAAGAACATCCTCCCCACCCCCAATAAAATACATATATCTATATCACCATGCCCACTAGAGCATGTCTTGAAGTGCCTCATCTACAAGGTTTTTTAATACCTCCAGGGGTGGTGACTCCACCACCTCCCTGGGCAGCCTGTTCCAGAACCTAGGTATCCTCTCAGTAAAGAAATTCTTCCTAATATCTAGTCTAAACCTCCCTTGGTGCAACTTCAGGCCATTTCCTCTAGTCCTACTGTTTTTAACTTGAGAGAAGAGGCCAACACCCACTGAACTAAAACCTCTTTTCAGGTAGTTTTAGAGATAAGCAATAAGGTCTCCCCTCAGCCAAACTCCTTCTCCAAACTAAACAATACCAATTCCCTCAGCCTTTCCTCACATGGGTTGTTCTCCAGACCCTTCACCAGGTAGGTTGCCCTTCTCTGGACATGCTCCAGCAGCCCAGTGTTCCTCCTGTAGCTGAGTACAGGGGCATGACCACTTCTCTACTCCTGCTGGCCACACTATTCCTGACACAAGCCAGGATGCCTTTGGCCTTCTTGGCCACCAGGGCACACTGCTGGCTCATAATCAGCTGGCCCTCAACCATCACCCCCAGGTCCTTTTCCACCAGGCAGCTTTCCAAACACTCCCCCCCCAGGCCTGTAGCATTGACTGGGGTTGTTGTGAACAGAGCGCAGAACCTGACACTTGGCCTTGTTCAACCTCATATTATTGGCCTTGTCTCACTGACCCAGCCTGTCCAGGTCCCTCTGCAGAGCCTTCTTACCTTCAAGCAGATCAGCAATCCCACCTAACTTGGAGCTGTCTGCAAACTTGCTGAGGAAGAACTCATCCCCTCATCCAGATACTGACGAAGATATCGAACAAGAGTGGCCCCAAAACTGAGCTCTGGGGAACACCACTGGTGATTGGTTGCCAAATGGATCTAACTCTGAGCACAACTCTCTGGGCTCAGCCATCTGGCCAATTTTCAACCCAGTGAAGAGTACACCTGTCTGTGCCACGAGCCCCAGCTTCTCTAGGAGAATGCTGTGGAAGAAACCACTAGGTGGGTCACCTGGCTATAGAATGAGAGCAGGTTGGTCGAGCAGGACCTGCCATTCCTGAACCCATGCTGACTGGGCTGGATCCCCTGGCTGTCCTGCACTTGCCACGTGGGTGCACTCAAGATGAACCTCTCCATAATTTTTCCAGGCACTGAGGTCAGACAGGTCTGTAGTTCCCCAGATCCTCCTTCTGGCTCACCTTGAAGATGGCTGTCACACTGGCAAGCCTCAAGTCATTTAGGACCTCCCTGTTTAACCAAGGCTGTTGAGAAATGATGGAGAGAGGCCTGGAGAGCTCATCTGCCAGCATCCAGGTGCACAGACCTGTGAGTGTCCAGGTGATGTAGCAGGCAATTAACTACTTCTTCCTGGATTCTGGGGTGTTTGTTATGCTCTCCATCCTTACCATCTAGCACAGGGAGCTGAATACCCTGGGAGTAGCTGGTCTGACTATTAAAGACAGAGGCAAAAAAGGCTTTAAGCATATTTAAGTCTTTTCCTCATCCTTGGTTGTAATGTTTCCCCCTGCATCCAATAAAGGATGGAAATTCTCCCTGGCTCTCCTTATTGCTGATGTAAGTTTTTTGTCATCCCTTATGACAGTGGCCAGATTGAGTTCCAGATGTGCTTCTGCCTTCCTAATTTTCTCTCTGCATGACCTAACAAGATCCCTGTACTAATCCCAAGATACTTATTGCTTCTCCCAGAGATAAACTCTTATTTTTTTCCTGAGTCTGAGCAAAAGCTGCCTGTTCAGCCAGGCCTGCTGTCTTCCCTGTCTTCCCTCCTTACCACACATGGGGACAACCCACTCCTGCACTTTTAAGATCTCCTTCTTGAAGAACATTCAGCCTTCCTGGACTCTTTTGTTCTTTAGGACTGTCTTCCCAAGTCACTCTCTCAACCAGCGTCCTGAACAGGCTGAAGTATGCCCCCAGGAAGCCCACAGTGGAGGTTTTGCAAACCCCCCTCCTTCCTTCACTAAGGACCAATAACTTCACCATTTAGTGGTCACTAAACCCGAGGTGGCCTCTGACTACCACATCTCCCACCAGTCTGTTGCTGTTTGTGAACAGCAGGTCTAGCAAGGCACCTCCTATGGTAGACTCACTTAGAAGCTGTGTCAGGAAGTTATCTTACACACACCTGAGGAACCTCCTAGCCTGTCTCCTTTCTGCCATGTTACGTTTCCAGCAGATGTCTGGTAGGGTGAAGTCCCCAACCAGAAGAAGGGAAAGCGATTGTGAGGCCTCTACCAGCCACTTGCAGAATGCTTTGTCTGCCTCCTTCTCCTGGCTAGGTGGTCTGTAACAGACACCCAACAGCACATCCACCTTATTCACTTTCCCCCTCACCCTTATCCATAAACACTCAACCATATCATTATCACCATCAAACTCTATACAATCAAAACACTCCCTTAACACAGAGCCACCTCACTGCCTCCCATTCCCTATCCTTTTTGAAGGAAAGATAGCCATCCATTGCAGCATTCCAGTCATGAGAGTTGTCCCACCATGTTTCTGTGATGGCGAATACACCGTAGCCGTCCCATTGTACACTGCTTTCTAGCTCCTCCTGTTTGTTGCTCGTGCTGCATGCAACGGTGTAGATTCAGTTGAGCTGGGCTATAGGTTGCATCCCTAACATTGCCATGCCACCCCTATGCTCACCTCTAGTCAGCCTGGTTTTATCCCTTTCCCCCTTCAAACCTAGTTTAAAGCCCTCTCAATGAGATCAGTGAGCTCCGCCAGCTCCTGGTCAAGAATAGTGTTTCCCATTGTGGATAGTTCCACTCCATCTCTTGCTGGCAGGCACCGTTTCTTGTAAACATCCCAGTGATCAAAGGACCCAAAATTCAACCTATGGCACCAGCCTCTAAGGCACTTGTTGATCAGGTGTGCTTTTCTATTCCCTTCATCATTCCCTGCCACTGAAGAAACTGAGCAAAACAACCACCTGTGGTCCTGATCCCTCTACTATTTGGTCCACTGCCCTGAAGTCCTTTTGTATAGCCTTAGGACTTCTCCTGGTAATCTCATCATTGCTCACCTGCATGACCAGTAACAGGTTGTAACAGGATCATACCAGAACTGGGAGTGTCCTGGTTACATCTCTAACCCAGGACCCAGGGAGGCAGACTTTCCTGTGGGATGGGTCTGTCAGGCATACTGGGCCCTCTGTTCCCCTCAGAAGGGAATTTCCTATGACTATTGCCCACCTTTTATTTTTTACAGGAGCAGTCCTAATGCATGGGCTGCTTGCCTCCATCAGCATCCTCATTTGACAGGTCCTCCAGTTCCAGAGCCCCACATCTGGCAACTGGGAAGATAGGGGAGGCCAGGAAGGGATTTGCCTGCTGCCCTAGCAGGGACCCATTTCCATTCACCCCTGTCTCTTCAGTCACAGAAAATTAGGGGTTGGAAGGGATATCAAATGATCATCGAGTCCAACCCCCCTGCCAGAGCAGGATCACCTACAGGAGGTCACGTAGGAATGCATCCAGGTGGGTTTTGAATGTCTCCAGAGAAGGAGACCCCACAACCTCCCTGGACAGACTATTCCTGTGCTCTGACACCCTCAGAGTAAAAAGATTTTCCCTGGCATTTATATAGAACTCCTGTGCTCAGGTTTATATCCATTACCTCTTGTCCTATCATTGGGCTTAGTTGAGAAGAACCTGGCACCATCCTCCTGGCTCTCTCCCTTTATGTATTTATAAACACTAACGAGGTCGCCCCTCATTCTCCTCCAAGCTGAAGAGCCCCAGCTCCCTCAGCCTTTCCTCTTAAGGGAGATGTTCCACTCCCTTTATCATCTTGGAGGCTCTGTGCTGGGCTCTTTTGAGAGGTTCCCTGTCCTTCTGGAACTGAGGGGCCCAGGGCTGGACACAATGGCAGGTGTCCCCCTGCTTGGTGACAAGAGGGCAGAGGATCCCTTGCTTCTTGTGGTGCCTCCAGCTGCTGCCTTTGCCTCAGGGCGGGCAGGGTGTGACTCCACCGATCTCTCTCTCACACATTCCCTGGTACTTCTCCATCTCTCCACCTCCTCTTTCAGTTCTACCACTAGTCTGAGCAGATCATTCACCTGATGACCGAGTACACAGGTGTTGTCCCTGCTTCCCTCTCCTAGGAAGGGCAAGGCTCAAGCATTCTGCCTGTGCCTCCGGGACAGCTCCATCTGGGTCACCTCATTTTTTTTGGTCATGGTTCTGGGCCGAGTGGACGCCACAGCTAAGTCCTCTTTAGGGAGGGAGATGCCTGCAGCCTTGGTCATGGTTCTGGGCCGAGTGGACGCCACGGCTAAGCCCTCTTTAGGGAGGGAGATGCCTGCAGCTGCCCCCGCCTCCTGCCCCCGGGCCCCCCCTGCCCTCTCCATTGCGGGGTCCTTGCGGGCGGCTGTGGGCTCCGTTGCTCTGGCAACGCCCCGGTCTCGCCCGCGGTTCTCGCGAGAGTTGCCGCCCGGTCTCTTGTCCCGCCGCTCCCTGGGGGTCTCCCTAGGGGTGGGAAACCCTCGGGAGAGGGAAAGGAAAAGCGGGAACCCCCGGTAGCCGGGATCTGCCGCCCCGCTGCTGATCAGCTCTGCCTTGGGGCAGCCCCACTCAGCGTATGGGGAAACGAGCTTCAGCGTATGAAGAAACAAGAATTTTTTTTTTTGCGATGCCAGCTAGATATGAGAGGGTTTTAATTAATTAATTAATTAATACAGTGTGGAAACGGACATGATCCCTCTATGGTGATCTGCCTGAATCTTAATTTGGCTACTATGTATTTTTATATTAAATGCTGCAGCTTATTGGATGTTAATTACAGCGAGCAGCACAGGGGACAAATGCTATCTTTGCATGGAACAGGTGGTAAAGTCACGATTTCCCAGATTTCAGAAATAACAAAATGGGCATAGTTAAAACAGCGATCTGGTCAAAATACAGCTCTTAACTTACACTGAAAAATGAGCTAAGCTGAGCAACGGGTGTGTCAGAATTACCAGCTAAATAAATAAAGAGGTGCAGGCTGTAGTTGGCACTGCAGGAGAGACCATGAGACATCCCCTGCTACAGACCCCTGGGCTAACACAAGTCCAGTTTCTACATTCACTACATAAAGAGTGGTTCTTGGGCTGTCCAGTGACATGTTCTAGGACCGAGTAAACAATGGGATAGAAGACCATTTAGATCTTAAGAGATGACAGGTTGAGATGCAGTGTTGCAGGTTGCTTGTTTGAATGGTATTGCCCTAGTTCAAGGCAACCTAAGTAATGGAAGAAACAGCCTTGGATGACATCTTTCCTGATGGGAAAAAAAGTCTGACTTGCTGCCTGAATTGAAGTGGCTTCTAGAGGGCCCCTTGCACCTCTTTCCTGATCCCCTTGCCAGCCAGTCAGCTAGGATTGTTGGAGCACTTGTAAAAGTTGAGAGATTCAAATTTCAGTGAATGTTTGTTTTTGGTGGGGGTTTTTTTTGTGTGTTTTTGCTTTTGATTTTGTATTTGGAGTTGGGTTTTCTCCCCTTCCTCTTTCCCATTGCAAAACGTGTCTTGGTTTGGGCAAAGAAGGAAACAGTCACCCCAACATGGGATGTGATGGTGAAGGCAGTCCTGGGGCAAGTAAGGGGGATGCACTGGTGTAGAAGCTGCTGGACAGGCAGCATTGGTGCAAGCAGTATTTCCATCTTCAGGGAAAGAATTGATCTGAAGGCTGAAAAGTAAAATAGCTTCTAGGGAAAGGAGAAAAGACCAAGCCTTCTTTCTTTCCTGACAAACACTGAGAAACTGACCTTTACTGTCAGTTGCACACATTCATACAGATGTGAGGGGAACATTGAATTCAATAGTTGGCCCACAGAATGCATTCAGTTTTTTTAAGAGAATATAATTTTTTTTTTAATTATTATTTTTTTAAGAGTGCAGAAAACTAACAGTATTATTGTGGGGAGAGAAGAAAAACCTTACATTCTGGGTATTTTGGGGGAGCAGGGAAAGAATGGAGTATCTGAGATTGTTTTCACTAGATATTACAGAGCATATGTTGGTTTTCTATTAGATGTAATAACAGGGAAGCAAATATAGCTATGGCTTCTAGATAACAGAGACCTCAGCCTCCCGCTAAGGCATTTCTTCTGCCATGTCATCTTGTTTGCACAGAAGGAAGTGCCTGAAAATCACTAGGGTGTTGTCTGGTTTAGGGGTTTTTTGGGGGGGGAGGATGGGGTGGGATGGATTGGAGGAGTTTAAGGATTCTGAAAGACTGTGGGGAGAACTTCTGGAAGTGTATGAGTGAGAGGGAAAGTCATTTAGGAAAGGGAAGGCAGATTTTCACATGGAAAAACGAGTAGAAATAAAAAAAGACGAAAAAGGAGCAGCATTTGAAGAAAGATGGAAAATGAATGGCATAGGTGCCTCTTGCTTGGCTTTAGGAGAAGCTGGGAGAAAGGAATGTGATTAGGGAGTTCACTGATGTGGCAGTGAAGTAACAGAAAAGTCTCACGAGGAGTGCCTTGACCTAAATGTCATGGAAGAAAGACATAGTACTCATTGCCACTCACAGATAAGTGCCTCATCTGTGTGGCTGGATCCCTCTGAGCAACAGTAACTTTTCACAGAAAATACTGCAGGTCCCCTCTAATGAGGTGAATCACACAGGTGAATCACAGTACTTCCAAAACAGTGGAAATTTCCCAGAGGACTGCATATTCGAGCACATAGGTCAATGGTTTTTTTTTGCTGTTATGCTGTGTTCTCCAATAAACTATAATGTTGCATGCTATTTTGTGCAGGGAAGGCAGTTTATGCTGCAAGTAGCACTAAACTGTAATTTTGAAGTGGTGTGTGACCTCCAGGAGTTTTAAACTGTTCCTAGCAAGTGTGGGACAAATGGGAGCATAGAAGTAGATCAATTCCTTTATCGAGTCCCTTTGTTTTGTTTTGTTTTGTTATTCTTTCTCTGTGGCTAGATAAGGGAAGATACTCAGGAAAGTACAACAGTATTTTTCATTATAAACTGGATGTGGCATGTTCTTCATTCTTAGTTGGTTTTGTGAGTTTTTGCCAGTCTCTCATTGTAGATTTTTCTACAGCTGTGTGAACAATTGATTTATCATTACTGTGTTCTCTGGTGCTGACATCAAATAAAATTAACGTGGTGAAAAAGTGTTGGGTTAGCCCAAGCCCATTTGTATTTCTCTGCTGTGCAAGGGGATCACAGATAAAAACACAGATGGTTTAATGAGTTTGAAAGTAAACTCAGCAAGGGCAAAAAGAAAGGGCAAAAACCCTTTTTCATTTTTTTTTTCAGGCAAAAAACTGAAAGCAGTAGACCCTCAGGACACTTTTCCTGAGATAAGTTATTTGCTCTGGTCGTTTGAAGATGCTTTGGTTCCACTACCCTTCCTGTCTTACTTGCTTGGGAATTTAAATAGAGGACTCCTACCTGCCAGGAAAATTCCTAGGCCCCTGGAATATATTTCAGAGATCATTCAAAGGGGAATTGCTTCCACCACAGGCAAGATGCTGTACTCCCTGCATGCACCACCCCCCAGTGCACCTGTGGCTTAGTGGCTTGAGTTCCTTGAAGGTTGATGACTTGGGCTGCATCCAATTCCTGAAGAGTACACATGAGGAAATTTTACTCAAGTCTCCAGCACTCTAGGTAAGTGTCATGGCTACACAGCATGCAGGGGTTGATGTCTTATTTTGCAGAACAACTCAAGAGTATCTAAATTGGGAACTGAAACAATTGCAGAAGCACAGGGCTCTGACTGGTCTGTTAAGAATGCATCGACCGACTAATGTACAGGAAACCTAGACTCATCTGGTAGGCACCCCAACTTAGCTGGCTTTGTGTTGAATACACTCCTAAAAATTCCCTTTGTGAATCTAATATGAAGAAGCTGCACCATCTTGAAATGCTTTAGTAAAACATTTGAATTATTAAACATTACTGCTTTACTTATTCTCAAAATCTTCTGAGGATAATATTATTTTATGAGTTCACAAATAGTTTCAGGATTAAAGAAATGCACCTTATATAAGTAAACCATGGCTCAAAGAAAATTACATTATAAAAAAATAAATTCAGCCTGTTTTTCCTGCTTCCATATTGCTGCCCTGAACTTCCGTAAGTCGAAGGCTGTTGTTTTCCTCCATCTTGACTTAATCATTGACTATTTTCTCCTTTTTTCATGATCAGTTTGTAACATTAGGGACAGATTCTGCAATGCAGAGTGGTTTCTGCTTGTGTAGTTATTGCCTGTCTTCTTAGACCTAATTACTTTAAAAGACCACCTAAAAAACCATTATATTTGCACTTCATTTAAGGGCATACAGCTTTTATAACTTTATTCCAAAGAACCCAACTCGTTTTGCCACTTCTTACTCTCCAGACATATTTTATGCAGTCTGAATAGCTGTTAATTTTGTGTGTATTGCAATTTTAAATTGCTCTGGCTCAGGCTGTTTTCAGACACAGATATCTTATGTTCCCCTCAGTTCAGATGGACTGTGCATGCAGATACTCATACAGAGTTTCTACTTCTGTTCTTTTTTGCTGCTTTCAGTAAAGGTTCTGCAGACTAAAGGTATGTCTTTCCATTTTGCACATGAGAATACTTAATGCTGTGTTTGCTAATGGCAAAAAGTGAAATGGAAAAAGTAGAACTGAGACTTTGGGATACATGAGCAGTCTCTCTTGGATTCATGGACCTGATGCTATCATTACTATTGATGAGGACAGCTTTAACAGAGTAGTCCCATTTAAGGAGGATTCCTTCACAGGGAAGGAATTTTAAGAGCTTACATGAGTTCTTGCAGGCTATAGATTGTGATTGGTCTTGTAAACAGGGAGTAGTGACTGTTCAGCCTTCTGTGTAAAAGAGGGTACAAGCAACATCTGGCTGCAGATGTGATGTTGGGGTGGAAGACCACAGTAACATTCTGGATAAGGCTAAGAATTAGGAAGTCATACAAACAAAATATACCCTGGAGTAAATGAGAGTTACTTCATCAGAGCTGACCAATCCAGAAACTGATGCTTCAGTCTTTTTTACTGCAAACAGGATAATCCTTCTCCTCAGCAGCATTCCATCAGTAATTTCCAACTTCTATTTACAAGAAGGTAAGGCAATGAAAATTCATATCTGAAAACACCATGTCTCTATTTATCCAGTATTTGCACATACATAATTTGTAAGAGTCTCAAGTTAGCTTAACAGTAGCCAAATGAGTATAGTCAGAAGTAGCACCTTGCTTTTAGGTATTTCATAAGCAATATTAACATTCATGCTTAGCTCAAGTGACAGTACTAGACCTGTGCAGCATTACTATCATTGACTGATTTAAAGCTGCACAATTTTCCTCCTTAGTGTGATAGCATTCTATGATGATGGCCTTTGTAGCTAGTTATAAACATACAAATATACCAGTAAAACAAAAGCAGGTCTCCAAAGAATCCTACAGTTAGGTGTAAACATTCATAATTATGTATATTTGGAATTACCAAACCTTTATTAAACAGGCATTGGTCACCACTTGCTTTGGATCTACTATGTCCACCAATGGCTCCTTCATGGCAACATCCCTAATACAGGTCATGTCAAAGCCGTACACATTCTCCCACCCTGTCAATGCAAATGGATGCATCAAAGATTAGCAGCAGTAATTATCTTTTTTTCTCAAAACATCTTTCATTTCAAAGAATTTCTACCATCAACCAGCTTTCAGCTCTCCTCTTTAGCTCTTTGTCTATATTGCCATTGCTATTTTGCAGTTAATCAAATTGTGGCAAAATAACCCCTAGATGTACATCTTTGAATGAGTGTCCCTTGTTTATTAGTGTACCCAAAACTGTGATGTATGAGATTTGTCAATGATTTTTATGGCTTTAGGCATTTGAGAGTGTTGCCCAAAATCATATAATATGTCAGGTTGAGACTTGGGTATAGCTGCAAAGACCGTCCTACCCTTTCCTATTCATTCTGCTCAATTCTTTCTTTTTTGCAGAGATTGCTATTCAGTTGGAAGTTTGGACATTCTTTTAATTATTTAAGTGGCTGTAGTTTCAGCAAGTGAATTACTGAGAGGAGCAGAATTACAGGTGTATACCTTTTTGGGTCATCCAACTTTTAATCTGCATGTACATCATGACAAAAAAAGCAAAATGTCTGCTTTCTAAAAGAGCTAAGAGCTATGCTCATCTTTTGTATTTGAACTGTTCTTCTGATTGTTCTGATAAGTGCTTCTTACCTTGCTAAAGCTTTTGGATTTTGTTGTTTTGCTATTTTTTTCTTGACCAAAATGAAACATTGAAAAGTACATGGCCTTTCTTTTAAGACTTCTTAACAAAATGAAAACAAAAACCTCCAAAAAAATGAAATCTTAGTCTTTTGAATTACAGGAGACAAGCTCTGTTCAGTACTCCATCTAAAAGTCTAAACTGAATACCGTGAACTTTTAAAAATAATGTTTGAACACAAGGGAGGTAAACTGATAAACAGCAACAGTGAGCATGTTTGAAATGTCTTGTTTTTTCAGAGCATAGCATTTAAGCTACTGTTGTTCCCAAAGGAAAAGTAATACGAACCAAAAAAGCTATGAAGCTTTCTAAACTGAAACAAATATGGACATGGAACACTTCCTTAATATATTATCTCTTTATTGGGTTGTGAGTTCCCCATATTTTAGGGGAAGTGGTTATCAAAATTTTTGTCATACACATCAAGAGCACCTGGGAACTTCAGATTATACGTTTTGATGTGGTTACTCAGGAAAGACTAACTAGGAAGCCCTGAAAAAACAATTTATTAACAGGGTTGTTTGGGCCTCCATCACTTTATGTACTTCAGCCTGTGTGGGAAGGCTCTGGAATATATGCCATAGTCTGTATTAGACAGAGACCTGTCACAGGAGTTAAAAGATAAAATTACAGACTTTACTTTTTGCGGGAAGTCAGAGTAACTGACTGTAGTAACTGACTCTGTGGTATTAATATAGTTTGAGGAATCAGAAGTTAGATTTCTTTTAGAAATCTCCTATTGCATTTGTTAATCAATATGATGGCTCTTGAGTGCCCTTGGAAATGCTCAGCCCTGCATCTCATATGAAGACAAGACTCTACGTACTTTAAGAAAGAAAAAAGAAAGATCAAAAATAGAAATCAAGGATTTATGAACTGAAAAAAGAGACAAGATGGTGGTACAGATAGGTGGAGAGATGGAAAGAGCTGAAGATGACAGATGTGTAAAATGTGATAGGCACTTTATATATATAAATATAAATACATATATATAAGCAAAAGAGCATTTCCAATTTTAATAGCAGTTATGTAGGATGATGTGTTTCTAAAAACAACGAAAAGAAATCTCCTAAAATTGATACTTAAAAATAGAAGTAGAGGTATCAACATAATTCCAAGCAAAGCCTAAACTGACTTATCAGTGCACTTCAAACTACTGCATGTGTACTGAATTTATCAGCAGACTGGAGGTTTCTCAGTGCTCAAGTTTATTCTGGAATTCTGGCCAAGTCAGCATGACTCCTTAGCCTTTGTGAAACCTTTGCCATTGAAGAGATTACAGTAGGCCACTATAAATAAAATATTTCAGGGAAATAACCATAGAAAATTGTTATTGTTGGGTGTTTACTCACAGTGAATTTTGAAGTCCTTGTACTGTCTGTCTTCAATTGCTACCACGTACAAAGCAGCTCGGTCTGGAAACATTAGCCCTCCAGGTTTCTGTTGATGAATTGTGGGGAAATGGATCTCGTAATCTATTCACCTGACAAAGACATCACATTTTGAACTGCACATACAAAAACCAGACAAGCACCCCTTGCATGCCTTTATTGTTTTCCTTCAGATTGTCACATCAGCTTTAATCTCAGCAACTCTTGCAGCCTGTGGCAATGCCATTTGTTTGTACAAATTTTGCCAGCAGTTAATCAAAAGCAAAGCTCTTTAACTAAGATTCCCTTTGTTAAACTTTTTGTTAAAGCCTACGAAATGGCACTTGGAGATGTACCTGTGACTTGTTATGGTGACAATAGGAGAGGGAAAGCTTATAGTGAGAAACTAAATGATGATTGCTCCAGCAAGGAGTATGACATGCAGAGCACCTACCAGCCACTTGTCTCGTGCAAAGATGACTGTGTTTAACATTGACTCATAGAACAGACAGTAACCCATCCACTCGCTGACAATGATGTCTACTTTATCCACAGGTAATTCAACTTCTTCCACTTTACCTTTAAATATTGTGATTACTGAAAAAAGAATGCAAATAAATATGTTTCACATAATAAAACACTTAAGTTCCTTACTGGTGAATGTCTGGCTGAACTTTTCAATATGATTCTCATCTTGAATGCCTGTAGATAAGGAATAACTCCTTGCAACTCAATGGATTTTACATTTACATCTTACTTGCAGTAAGTATAATAAACAGAAGGTTTAATATTGGTATTAAAAGAATCCAACAAAGTACACAACTAACAAAAACCACACCCAAACCCCAAACCAAATAAACCCCATAAAATAAAAAACAGCAGAATAACAGGCCTTACCTGGTTACCTGCATGATCTCATTTTACATGCTCTTTGGAATTTGGAAGATTTCTAGATCATTGATCAAGTAATGCAAAGAATCCACCTAGAATCCTTTAAACATCCCTGTAGAGTTACACATACATGATCTCATCACTGAGATATTAGAGATTAATGGAACTAGGATTAAAGTCTCATCTGCTTTTCAAACATATTATGCTGGCTTCACAATGAGGAAACTAATGCTTATTTCTTCCATGAATTCTGGAGAACTGACTCGGCTGAGAAAGTCAGTTCTATCCTGACAGTACACAATAAAGTTTGTACAAACACAGCTCTTTCATGAAAAATCATTTTTCGTTCCTTTCTGCTTCATGAGTGCATCTTTTATAACATACTGGCATTCTCACTATTCCCACAAAACCAGATGTTCTATTCTATCTAGTTTAGACTGGCATAATTTCCCACAGCTCTGATGGGACAAATAATTTCGTTTTAGGATCAGTACACAATTCACAAATCTTTCTTGCATTTTAAAATGGCATTTCCTATATATAAATGTATTCCAAATCCTTCAGAGAAACAATTTTCAGCTTGTGTTTGTCTTCTGTTTTTATTTTCTGTTACAGCTAGTGAAGTTTCTCAGTCCTTGATTCTTCACTGACAATGTAATTGTTGCACTTGTAATTCAGGAATAAAGTGAGAAGGGAATATTTTACTTTCCATTAGTGATTGAGAAAATTCTGTATTACTCTTAATAGATGGCAGTTTTTAATTGGTGAAAGTGGTCAATGTTCAGTTTGAGAAAGATGAACGTATTTTCATTTAGCTAGAACTATGTTAGCTGTTTAAGAGTGGAAGTGTGAGTTGAGCGACTTTATGAACTCAGCCCGGGAAAAATTAGGTTTTGTCTTTACAAAATATTTTGTCTTCACAAAATAGTATTACTCCACTCTAATGTGAAGACTTTATTTGTGTTGCCAGCTTTCAACCCAGACTGGACCCCTAAGAAGCTGGGAACACTGATTCAAACTGGTAACACCAAATATCAGCTGGTATCAGTATCAGCAACCTGACTGGAAAAGAGCAGTGTTCTCCTTCCCATTCTTAAACCACCTCTCCTTCACAGTCGGCAGCTCAATAGTTCATCTGTTGTTATACGGAAGACTCTTCATGTCTATAAACTCCAGCCACAAGTTTTCTTTAGTTTTCCTGAGAACTTTCACTGCCACAATTCTTTTGGACTGAATTCTAGTACTGCTGACAGCTGCAGGAGTGACACACCTGCAGACTTTGGAGCCTTCTGTTTATACCTAGAACAGTCACAGTGTAAGCAGCAGCAGCAGCAGCAGCAGCACAAGTTCTTCCCACGTCCCTTCACTGAGCTGAAAAATCTTCATAAGGCACCATGTGGGAACAGATTGTGCTGTCCCCAGCTGTAGTGTGTCTGTTCTGGAAACAGTGGGTTTTCTCTTGGTTCAGCCCCTTTTGCTGACTCTGCATTTTTCTCTAAGTAGTTACGGGGAAAAGAGAAAAATTTCAATGAGCAACAAGGTCCTTTGGTTCAGTACCAGGTTGCTTTAAAATAAAAACGTTTTTAAAATAAAAATGATTTGTCAGTTTTAAGTGTCAAAGTCTAGATATGAGTTCAGCTGTGTAATTTATTTATGTTAGAGGCCAAACTGCAGTCTGACAGACTGCTAAACCTGTCCAGGAAAGTCTCCCACCAAAAGGGAGGGGGTGTCTCCTGAAAAGTTTTTCCAAGCACTTCCTCTTTGGAGAAACAGGAGGAGGAAGTGGAGATAAATACCTTCTGCAACCTCTGGAGCACAGTGGGTCCTTCTTATTTATTCTGACAATCGTCACTTCACACACAATTCCTGTTGCTGGAAATCCAGACATCAGTGGTGTGCTGTTTGTGTAGCTATTTTATGAAATGCCATTCTGGGAATATATAGGGTCTGTATAAAGGTGCAGGATAACCAAACTGAGGTCAAGACCTCATTGTTTTAGTGCCTTATACCTACTCTGGAGGAGAGTGTTTCCTGTTCCCTTGCTTCCCCTTTCTCTGAATCAAGTCACATACACTGCCTGGCCTCTTTATATCCCATGTCACTGCTATGTCCTTCATGCCACACTACTTGAATACTTATTCTGTACAGTTAATTCTCCTCTCCAACAGCTCTGTGTCAGTCAGAAGCTGCCAGTGACAGCAGTAAAAATCTAAAATGTATTCCTGCCCATGTGCTAGCACAGCAACAGCTAAAAGAGGGGGAGACTGAGGGACAAATGGTATAGTCTAGAAAACTAAGACCTTTGCTGCTCAGCAACAAAGGCAAGCTCCTCCCAAAGAGCACTTTTAAACAAGAACTGTCTCACAGCCTCAGGTTAAAAAAAGGCTGATTTTTCAGGTTGTTGCAAAGATGCCTTGTGTGCCATGATTTGAAGGAGGAATGAAGACAAGATATAGAGCTAGCTACAGATTATTATTTTGTTAGAATTTTTCAGTAGGTTGGGGGGGGTTTACTTTGCTTTGTTTTGTTTTGTTTATTTTAAGTTGAGGTGTTGTCACATCCCTGGAAATTTCAAGTTTTCCTTAAAAAAAAAAAGTCTTCTTTGATACTGTTACTTTGAGAATTGAACATTTTTAGTTG
Organism: Florisuga fusca; assembly: GCA_038090715.1. Classification (NCBI taxonomy): domain Eukaryota; kingdom Metazoa; phylum Chordata; class Aves; order Apodiformes; family Trochilidae; genus Florisuga; species Florisuga fusca. The sequence continues at coordinate 55,143,713 of JAAWXA010000004.1, read as the reverse complement.
TGTATGTTTCAATATGCTTTTTTAATTACTTTTTTTTTAAGTTGAAAGTCAGAAGAAGCTCAGAGTGAAACATCTGTATTGATATGGAGTCCTTTTTAATTTGAACTTATTTCAATTTGATTGTAAGTGTATTTGTGTGTGTGTATTGAATTTAACAGATAAGGTAGAATTCAAATGGCAGAATTAATTTGAAAAGTTCAGCTCTGATATGGGGCCTTCTATCTGCTTTGCTATATCAAACTGCCTAATGATGAGTCCTATTTGCTACTGTTGTGTGAGGCTAGAAGTTCTCCCATGATGAACTGTTATAGTGTCTAGAATGCTATGTTATTTTTGTATTTACTTAAGTAAGTTATGCAAAATTACCATTTACATATAAAACACACAAAATTAATCAGAAAAAGTAATTTTTTTTCTCTTTCTCCTGAAGAAAATATTTTTATATATGCCTTACTGTTATCCAAGTGGTTGGCCTTGATAATTTTTTCTGAGTAGTCAGATATACTTGAGCATTCAATCTAAGAAAAAAAGAAAAAGAAGGAAAAACAAGAGGAAGAGTAATTATGCATCAGCAATCTCAGCTGCATGAATAAAACCAAAATATAATGAAGGCAGCAAAGACTCTACAGAGCATGTAACCACTGACACAGAGTAACTCAGTCACTCAATCTTGTTCTCATGGGGGACTTCAACTTACCAAATGGCTGCTGGAAATACAATACAGCAGATAGGAGACAGTTCAGGAGGTTCCTGGAGTATGTGGAAGGTAACCTCGTGACACAGCTTCTGAGTGAGCCAACTAGGGAAGTCACCCCATTGGGCCTGCTGCTTGTGAACAGAGATGGACTTGTGGGTGATTTGACTACTGGAGGCTGTCTTGGGTATGGTGATCATGAAATAACAGTTTTCAACTCTTGGGGAAGTAAGGACAGGGGTCAGCAGAACTGCTACCTTAGACATCTGGATGGCAGACTTTGGTCTGTTTGGAGGACTGGTTGACAGAGTCTCTTGGAAGTAAGTCCTGAAGGGCAAAGGAGTTCACGAAGGCTGGATATTCTTCAAAAAAGAAATCTTTAAGACAGAGCAGCAGGCTGTCCCCCATGTACTGGAAAAACCAGGCTGGGGATGAAGAAGACCAGCTTGGCTGAACAGAGAGCTTTGTTTGGAACATGAGAAAGAACGGAGAGTTTATGACCTTTGGAAGAAGAGGGAGGCAACTCAGAGGAACTACAAAGGCTGTGCAGGGAGAAAATTAAGAAGAGCCAAAGCCCAACTCGAGCTTAAGACAGCTGCTGCAGTAAAGGACAGTAAAAGTGTTTCTATAAATACATCAAGCAACAAAAGGAGTATGAAAGACAATCTCCATCCTTTATTGGAGGTGGGGAGAAACATAGTGACAAAGAATAAGGAAAATGATGAGGCACTTAATGCCTTCTTTGCCTTAGTCTTTAGTAGCATGACCAGTTGTTCTATAACCAGTCATCTGAGCTGCAAGACAGGGACAAGGAGCATGGAGTCCCCATAATCCAAGGGGAAATGGCTGGTGACCAGCTACACCACTTAGACACGCACAAGTCTATGGGGCTGGATGGGATCCACCCGAGCGTACTGAGGGAACAGACAGAAGTGCTCATCAAGCCACTTTCCATTATCTATCAGGATTCTTGGCTCAGGGGGGAGGTCCCAGTTGTCCGGAGGTTAGCAAATACCATATCCATCCACAAGAAGGGGCAGAAGGAGGACCAAAGGAGCTACAGGCTGTCAGTCTGACTGCAGTGCCAGGGCAGGTTATGGAGCAGATCGTCTGGAATGCCATCTCCTGGCACACACAGGACAACAAGGCAATCAAGCCCAGTCAGAATGGCTTTATGAGAGGCCTGACGAACGTGATCTCCTTCCGTGACAAGGTGACCTGCTTAGTGGATAAGTGAAAGGCTTTGGATGTTGTCTATCTAGACTTCAGCCTTTGAGTATTTTGAGCCTTTTCCAGAGTATTCTCTTGGATAAACTGGCTTCTCATGGCTTCAATAGATGGGCACTTAGCTGGTAAAAAACTGGCGAGATGGTTGGGCCTGAAGAGTGAATGGACTGAAGTCCAGTTGGCACCTGTTCTTAAGGGGTGTTCGCCAGGGTTCAGTACTGGGCCCAGTTCTCCTTAGTATCTTTTTCAATGACCTGGACGAGGGGATACAGTGCACCCTTAGTAAGTTTGCAGATGACATCAAGTCGTGTGAGGGTGTTGATCTGCCTTCTGTAGGAAGGCTTCACAGAGGGACCTGGACAGGCTGGATCAGTGGGCCAAAACCATTTGTAAGAGATTCACTGAGGCCAAGTGGCAGGTCCTGCATGTGGGTGACAACAACCCCATGTAACTATACAGGCTTGGGGTAGAGTGGCTGGAAACTGCCAGGCAGAAAAGGACCTGGGGGTGCTGGTTGACACTCAGATGAAAATGAGCCAGCAGCGTGCCCAGGTGGCCAACAGCATCCTGGCTTGTGACAGGAATAGTGTGGCCAGCAGGGGAAGGGAAGTGGTTGTCCCCCTGCACTTGGCACTGATGAGACCACACCTCAGATACTGTGTTCAGTTTTGGGCCTCTCACTGCAAGGACGATTCAGTGCTGGAGCAGGTCCAAAGAAGTGCAACAAAGCTGGTGTAGGGTCTAGAGCACAAGTCTTATGAAGAACTGGGGTTGTTTAGTCTGGAGAAAAGAAGACTCAGGGAAGACCTTATTGCTGTCTACAACTATCTGAAAAAAGGCTGCAGAAATATGGGGTTGGTCACTTCTTCCAAGTAACAAGTGACAGGTCAAAAGGAAATGGCCTGAAGTTGTGCCATGGGAGCTTTAGATAGGCTACTAGGAAAAATTTCTTTACTGAAAGGGTTGTCAGGCACTGGAACAGGCAGTCCAGGGAACTGGTTGAGTCATAATCCCAGGAAGTATTTAAAAGATGTGTATATATGGTGGTTAGGGATGTGGTTCAGTGGTATATTTGTCAGTGTGCTAGGTTAATAGTTGGACTTGATGATCCTAGAGACCTTTTCCAACCAAAATCAATCTGTGATTCTATAAATCAAACCTGTGTGAGCAGGATCATGGTCAATGATATCTTAATGTTTAAATTGCAGTCTGTGTTTGAGTTAAACTGGCTCATATAGAAAAGATTGTTTTTAAAACAGTTGACATGTGGAAACAAAGAAGTCCTAACTACAAAACTACTTATTTATATTAATCATATTATTTAATTTACTCCTGCTGCCTCAGCATGTTGCCTCCTCCCCCCCCAAAATCTGATGAAGGTAATGAATTAATGTGGTGCTACATTTCCTCACATATTTTGAAGTTAAATACATTCAAACTTTGTGAATAATGTTGAAATTGATAGTATGCCAATACTGGTCTGTGTCAAGAAGCAGTTGCTTCTCTCTGTGAAAAATCTATCCTCTTTGGCAATGTATGCTATCAAAAAATACAGACATTTTAGACATAAGAAATTACTGAAAATATTGTATTTATAAAGTGATCCATATCTCCCTATCTTTTCCTATGACCAGTTCTGTGCTTTTACTAGGAAAGGAATTACAAAATACCTCCTAGTTTTAGTTTTGCACTTATTTTTCAAAAAATCTGAACAGCTACACATAATAACGGTCATAATATCAAACCCTGTCCCCATGGAAACATGAGCATTAACTCTACTTAGTTTTTCTGTGGATGTAAACTGCACTTTAGGATACCTGACTCAACTCCATCTTTTTTCTCCATACAGCTTCTTCTTCCCTTACTGTAAAGTGTGCAGACTATATGCCTTGTCTGTGTTTACAGACATTATAACAGACTGAGCTTTCCTGTCAGAATTCACATCTGTCTGGTAATTTCACTACCATTGCCCGTTCTTTCTGCTAGATTTGCATCATTTTTAAATAAAGCATGGGTGTGTAGGTGCTTGGAGGTGGCTTTCCAACTTCTGAAAAAAAAAGATGCAAGGAAATAAAAAGATCTATTTAATGAATGACTATGAGTTTCCAAAAATCAGCTTCATTCTCAAAGCAGCAAAATTATACAAAAACAATGCTCAGATGTTCCAGGAAGGGAGATATATTTCAGAAAATAAACTTTCTTTTGGGGTGGCTAATGCTGTTTGTCTTTATTTTGACTCATATTACTCTGTATTGTGATACAATTTTATTACAAAAAGCAACTCATTTCAGAAAAAGAAAATACTGAATTCTAAAGGTGAAGAAATAGGGGAAAAAAATAGTTTTGTCACGTTTCTCCCCAGTTCTCTTTCAAGTCAGTAATCGTCTGAAATCTGTCAAATTTTACAAAGCATTTGGATTTTATGAAAATTGTGTGTTGTAATAAAATACGTCTGTATCTCAGTTTACAATCACAGAATCATTTTGGTTGGAAGAGACCTTAAAGATCAGCTAGCCCAAGTCCCCTGACATGGGCAGGGACATCCTTCACTAGATCAGGTTGCTCAAAGCTCTGTCCAACCTGACTTTGAACGCTTACAGTAACGGGGCATCCACAGCTTCTCCAGGCAACCTGTTCCAGTGTCTCATCAACCCCATCATAAAAAATTTCTTCCTTATATCCAAACTATATCTCTCCTCCTTCAGATCAGAACTATTGCCCCATGTCCAATCTCTATAGGCCTGAATGACTGCAAATAATGTCTCCCCAGGCTGAACAATACCAACTTTCCATGTCTGTATTCCTAGAAGTGTTCCAGCCCTCTGATCATCCTGGTAGCCCTCCTCTAGACCCACTGTAACACAGAATCACACAGAATCACAGGATGTTTTAGGTGGGAAGAGACTACCAAGATCATCCAGTCTGACCTTTTCCCAGCACCATAAGCTAACTACAAAACCATGTGCCTAAGGACCAGGTCCAAATGCCTTTTAAACACCTCCAGGGATGAGGTATCTGAAGTGCTCAGTGGCAGGACAAAAGGCAGTAATCATGAGCTGCATCAAGGGAAATTCCTGCTGATCATAGCACTAGAGTAAGTGCTGAGAGAGGATTCAGAGTCTCCAAAATCTCCTTTTTGGAGATTTTCCAAATTGGACGAGGTCTTGAACAACCTGATATAGCTTTAAATTTAAGTCTTGGAGCAGGGGGGTGGACAAGACACAGACGTCTTCTAAACTAAATCTTTCTATGAGTCAGTGATTCTATGATTTACACTTCTTGAAGACCCAGAGATGATTCTAGCAGTTGGCTGAGGTAGTGGCAAGCAATAATTCCAGCAGTAAGAGGGGATAACAAGAACCAGACAGGGTAGTGGATGAATTTGAATTTGAAGAGGTAAGAAGTGAGAAAGAAGAGAATTATTTCAGTGTCAGAAAACCAACACACTATACTTGTCATCAGTTCCCACATCACGCTATTTGAAAAATTGTATCTAACTGTAGAGAAGAAACTGGAACATCTCAGCTCTGTGTAATAACTCATGGCAAATGTTTGCTTTTTAAAAGGAACATTCACAGTTTCCATTGGCAGTGTTTGCCAATAGGATATGAAGTCTGAAATTGATAGCAAGAATGCCACTGCCAGATCTCTGAAATACCTGCTTTTCTCATACAAATACAACTCTGCAGCTTGCTGTGTGACAGGGTTGATGGTGAGGTAGCTTATGAGACAAGAATTTGAAATCCTCAGGGTTTTTCAGAGGAGTCTCATACCTAGCTGAGCTCAACTAAGAGCTAGGTCTCCTGGATAGCCCACACACACCCCACACCCCCCCAGCTTCAATGCTGAACAGTTCCTGGGTGAGCTGACACTGGGTGAGCCACTGAGCTTTATAACTGCCTAAGGTACAGCCTGAACTGGAAAGAAGTCCAAAGAAGAAAAACCAAAACCAACAAACCTGTGGAAAAGTATTTACTTTTCTTTTACCGAGGGAATTTCTGCCAGTGAGCTGGCTCACTGTAGAATCAGACTAGCACCAATGCCAGCACAAAAGGGAGGGAGAAAGACCATATGGCCAAGGATCTGGGAGATGGGAAGGTGGGAGCACGGTATCATAGTTTCGTATATGCTTATACTTCTACTGCACTGCAGCCTTCTTGTGTGAGACCTGCATTTCTGTATCAGAGAAGGCTACTGGTTTATCCTCCCTAAGGCTTTGAGATAAAAAATAGTATACAAGAAATAAATTCTGCCAATTCTGTATAATGTCTCATGCTTAAACACTGAAACTTTTGCCAGCACCTTGTGATTTCAGCTATTCCATGCTCTAATCTGATACTCAGATGAGGCACTCAGAATTAATACCGGATTTTGAAAATGTAAGCCTGAGAATTAAACAGCAGTCCTTGCATTTCACATATCAACAGCAATAAATACGCAGTTTAGATACTTAGTAGCATTACTGTCTTCAAATGCACAGATGAAACATACTAAGTTTTACTAAACAATTTTGTCAGAGTACACAAAGTAGAATCTAGTTCCACTTTTCTATGTTGTTTTGTGTCTGCAGAGCAAAGAGTAGTCAAAAGCTAAAAGAAATTAAATTTTTCATTTTAGAGGCAGTACAAATAACTATGAATATTCTTAGGAAGCAAACCTATGCTCTCTCTAAAGACTTCTTTTCAGAGAACTGCACATTTATGCTCCTAAAGTTCAATATATTTCAGGTAATAATTTCCTTCTGCCTCTGAAAAGAGTTATTGTTGGCACAGAGAACATGCACATGCTTTCCTGCATGATTTGCTAGGTAGTAATGTACACGAAAAGTGTATTAAAGAAATTTGTTTCCAAGACTACAAAGATGCAAAGCTTAAGAATTTAAAAAAGCAAGATAGTACTTTGAGTACTCATCAGTACCCTGATGAGTAGGAATGAGTCCCTTCAACATTTTTGTGCAGCCACACAGAAATGTACCAGACATGTACCAGAATCACCAAGGATTCCACACAAGAAAAGACACCGTATCTCTGTTTGGAAAAGGAACACCACTGCACCTCATAGAAAGCAACTGAAGTCACTCTAAACCAAGCCATAGAAGAGCTTTGACAGAATAATTTCAAACCAAGATGAGTAAGAAAACATAAATAACCAAGCCAAGTCCTCAGGCAAAATGCACAACCAAACCCAAAATATGAAAGAAAGTATTCTTACCCCATATACTTTCTTGGCTCCTGCCTTTGCAGCAAACATGGAGAGGATTCCTGTGCCACTTCCAACATCAAGAACAATCTTATCTTTAAAAACATGTTTATTGTGATACATGGAGTTTCTATAGGTTAATGTGCGTACTTCATCCTTTAACATTTCCTGTGATAAAAAAACACATTGTCTTATTATTTTAAGTGCTGATATGCATTCAACACTGCTGCTGAATTCATTCCTTTATTATACTTTGAGAATTATTAACACACAGCCTGAAGAATTTTATAAGTACATACATAAAAGCAACTGCAAAATGCTAGCTACTTAGAATTGAATTATTAAGGAGAAGCGTGATGGTTTTTGTTCAATTTCATTTTTCTAAATATTACTTACTATTAAAATTGGTAACTAGTATGTAATCTAACCACAGCACTATGCTGGGCGTACAAAGAAGCCGTACAGAAATCCAAGCTTTCTTTTCCTGAATTATGCACAATCTAGAGACTCAGCAAAAGGACTTCGTGAGGTTCCACCTTGAACACAAAATAATTCTGAAAAAATTATAGGACAGCAGTCTTGATGGGCTTGCCCAAAGTGATGCAGGGAGTCCATAGCAAAAGGTTAGAGATACTCTGCTGTATGGTACTCTCTTACTGCTCTTCTGTTCACTCATTTATAGGACCAATTTCCAGAAGATATTAACGTATAACCTAGACCACTATCTCACTATCTCATGATGCCACTGTTAAGTGCTGATTTTTGCTTCACTCATAGCAGCAGCACGCATATTTCATTCTGTTGACATTTTGCTCTCACGGGTGCACGTCAATCAAACCACGTCAATACAGAGCACTGAGGTCAAGATCTGACTGCCATTTCAAAGAGGTGTGTAGGCCATTCAGTACACAATTTACTCAAAATGCTTCTGCTAGGCCTAGAAGATTGAACTTTTGGTTATACTATGGCCATAATTTCATAGTCTAAGCAGGAAGGCAAATGAGGTTTTGAATTTTAGCATGAAAAGAATCGGTTCACTGCGCAGCATTCCGAAGCACTAGTGCACTGTATTGATACATGTATCAGCTGCTCACTTACCAGTCCTAGCAGAAGACCATAGGAACTCAGTAACTGTAGATTAATAAAAAGCTATTTTTATCATCATAAAGCCTGGCGTGATATCCCAAAAAGAGAGGCAGAAGAACAGTCCAACAACACTAGGAATACGATGGAACACACAATCATGGAAACTCTTTCCAAACATATTAAGGACAAGAAGGTGATTGGGAGTGTTTAGCATAAACTTGGAGATGACTGACCTGATAGCTTTCTATGGTGAAACAATATGCTCTGCAGATGAGGGAAGAGGAGTGGATGCTTGTTTATCTTGTTTTAGCATGATTTTCAACACTGTTTCCCATAACATCCTCACTGAAAAACCGATGAAATATGGATCACATAAATGGACAATGGACTGAAAACTGACTGAATTGCTGCTCTCAAAAAATGTTAAGTTCAGCAGCACAGAGTCATTCTGGAGGCCATCCATTAGTAGTAGTGTGTCCCCAAGAGCAATACTGCTACCAATACTGTTGATGGAACAGGACAATGTGCAGTCTCAGCAAGTTTGCAGTTGATAAATCTGAGAAGGTGGCTGATTCACCAGATGACTGTGCTGCAAATCACAGGGACCTCAACAAGCTGAAGGAAGACAGAGAGGAATCTCAAGAAAATCAACAAAGGGAAATGCAAAAGTTAAGCACGTGAGGAGGAATACCCTCATGCACTAGAACACACTGAGGACTGGCTGACAGTGCTTGCAAAAAATGACCTTGGGAACCTGGTGGATAGCAGTTTGTGCATGAGCAAGCAATATGCCCTTGAAGCATTCTGGGCTGTGCTAAAAAAAGGATCGATGAAAGGGGTTCAACACTGGTGAGACCACACCAGGGGTCCTGTGTACAGATCTGGGCTACTCAGGACAAGAGATCTTGGAGCAGATCCAGTGAAGGCCAGGAAGATGATTAAGGGATTGGAACATGTGAGAACAGACTGAGAGAGATAGGATTGTTCAGGCTGCAGAAGTTAGTGCTCAGGGGGATCCTATCAATGTGTATAATTATCTGTTGAGTGGGGGAGGAAAGAAGGCAGAGACAGACTCTTCTCAGTGGTAACCAATTAAAGAACAAGAGGAACAAATGACATGAATGAGTTTTTCAGAGCCTTGTCCAATCAAGTTTCAAGTATGTTCAAGGATGGAGGCAACCTCCCAGTCAAGAGTATCTTTTTCCAATTAAGTTGGTGCCACATAAACCAGCTTCTTCATCCCCAGTGGAGATGAAGGTCCCATAAACTTATGTATGCCTGGTTTAACTGATCCTTCTCTGTTGAGAGTATGTATAAATATAAGGAAGAATGTTTTCACTGTGAGGGTGACAGAGCACTGGCACAGGCTGCCGCAGTCTCCTTCCCTGTAGACGTTCAAAGCACACCTTGACACATTCCTGTGTGACCTGCTGTATGTGACCCTGCTTTGGCAGAGGGGGTTGCACTAGATGATCTTTCGAGGTCCCTTCCAACCCCTAACTTTCTATGATTTTATGATTCTATGACTTTCTCACTCTGGACCTTACCACTCATCTTAGAGAGCTGGGATTCCTGAACACAAGTCTTACTAGTAAAGCCAGACCTTGAGGAAGTAGTATTTTCGTGTTCTTTTGTCACCAGATACCCTGCCTCATTCAGCAACAGTCCCACCTTTCCCCCAGTCTTCATTTTGCTGTTAATACACCTAGAGAAGCCCTGTTTTGTTACCCTTCCCATCCCTTGTCAGATTCATGTCCAGATGGAACTTAGCTTTCCTAGCCTTGGCCCTTAAATTACTTCTGGGTCACCTGACCATTCTTCTACCTCTTTTTTTGTTTGAATTTTGTCAGGAGCTTCTTGTTCATTCATGCAGGCCTCTTGTCATGGCTGCTTGCATGTCAGGATGGAATGTTCTTGGAAGAGATGAAAAGAGAAAAAAAAACAACCAGTTTTTCTGGATGCTTCTTCTTCCAGGATTATATCCCATGAGATTTTTCCGAGCAGATCCCTGAAAAGGATGAACACTGCTCTCCTGCAACCCAGGTCTGTCAACAAGATAAACAGCATGGATCCTGAGAGAGCATCTATGTTCTGGGGATCCTGAACTTCACCCTCTCATGCAGCAAGCCTCTCCTGACCATCATATCCCCAGTTGGTACATTCTTTCTTGTATCAGGACCACAAGAACAACACACAGACACATAGCCCCCCATTGATTCAGGTCATCTGTGCCAGGAAATTATCATCATGCACATAAAAATTGTTCTGCATTGCTTATGTCCTGTTCTGTTGTCTTTCAGCAGATGTTCAGGTGATGAAAGTCTCCTGTGGACCAGATATTGGACTCTCGTTTCATGCAGACTCACAACTTCCTCCAGCTCTCTGAAGAACTCATTCACTTCTTGTTCCTGATGAGGTGGCCCATAGCAGACATCCACAACAATACCAACCATGTTGGTCTACTGTTTAATCCTGACCTATAAGCTCTCAGTTGAAATATCATCTGTCCCATAGTGGACGTGATTTGCTGCAGTAAGCTGCTCTATCTCCCTTCTCACCTTCCCAGTCCGTGCCTCCTAAAGACCCTGTATCCAGCTATCGTGGCATTCCAGTCGTGTGAGCAATCTCACAGCATTTCTGATTCCTGTGAGACTGTAGCCAGGCAACTGCACACTGATCTCTAATTCCTCCTGCTCATTTCCCAGGCTGCATGTATAAGTGTATAGGCATATCATAGAAACTCTTTGTCACTCTTTGATTTTCCAGAAAAGGCATGAGACCTTCCCCCATAATGCTGACTCTTGGTACTTCCTTTTCTGTGTACTTGCACTTGGCATGTGCCCCTTCTGCTCTGTTTAAGTGACTGACTATGAAGTCTTGCCCACACCATTCTGCATCTTTTGCTTACCAGCTCAGTCCATCACTTCCCCATGTGACTGTGAGTCATCATGTCTTTCCTCTACCATTCTTAGCTTAAAATTCTCCTCACCAGATTGGCGAACCTGTGACAAAGATATTTTTGACCTCATTTGTCAGGTGGATTCTATCTCTTCCTAGCAGACCTCAATCATCAAAGAGGGTCCCATAGAAAGAAAAGATGAAAACTTGTCATTGATACCAGCTGCACACACAATGGTGGCCTTGCAGGAGCACTTCTCCTCAAGTCCTTATTTGAATTGAGGCAAAAACCACCTGAGCCACCTTGCTATTTATCATCATCCTAAGAGATATATAGTCACACCTGACCTGCTCCAGATCTTGCTGGTGCTCATGTGGAAGAGGTACAGTAGCAACCCAAGGCTGGTCTGAGGGTTGGACAAATTGGAGAGGCCAGCAGCCTCTCTACAATGTGCCAGATCCAAGTGTCTAGACAGCATGTCAAGTCAGCAGATGAGGACCTCTGCTCTCTGCAGGAGAGCCTTCCATTGCTTGTTGCTTCCTCACAGTGCTTCTGTGTGGCTCATGGCTAACTGGTTCTGATGCTTCATTGGACAAAACTTCTTGTCCCTCCTCTACAGTGAAGGCATTGAATGCATTCTGTGGCTAGAGATCTGCAGGTGGATCATGAATCTTCCTCCTACTGCCAAAAGTCACAGGTTTCCAGCCTTCACCATCAGAGGAGTCTCCACTTCCAAACTTGGTAAGTACAGACAGTAAGCTCAGTAGAGCTGGGGATTTAGGATCCTGCAGAAGGTCCAGTCAGTCTCTTCCCCACATCCCTGATGCTGCAAAATCTTCTAAACTCCTCTAGCAGTTCCTTTACTTGTTGACACAGATCCTCTACCAGTGCACACCTCCTGCAGGCAACAAGGCAACCTCCCACTTCCCAGTCATAGCAAGAGGGCCCAGGTACTCCCTGAAACCAAGCTCCTTCATCAGGAGTTCAGTCTGATTTGACATCTCTGATGAGTCTTCAGTATTTATCTCAAGATCTCCTTCCCATTCAATAATTCCTTTACCTTCTTCCATTCTTGGACTGAATTTCTGAACGCTGCTGTAGCAAGATGTAATTGGCAGAGAGAAATCTTCTGTTTGTGTATACACTCTACAAACAATTACTAGAGTAATGAAAATAGTTACTGGTTTTTATGTGCTTTGTGAAAAGTGCCACTGATTTCACATTGCTGGTCATTTTGCATCCTAGTCTTTAAGATTCATCAATGTAAATCACTGTCTTCTTTACACCACTGTGTATTTTGAATTCTTCTCAGGAGTGTATTTATTGGAGGCTACTGGGCTGTATGTGCCCATTAAAAGTAACATGCCAGGAGTCAAGAAATTATTTTGCTTCTGTGGGAAAATTGACCAGAGCTGTCCCAGACTGGTGTGTTTATCTTCTTTCACCTTTGGGATAGGAAAGCAGTCTGACTTAGCACATTTATTTCTTCCTGACAATGAGCAGAGGTGAAGGACAAACCACTTGCCAAGACACAGTCCACATGATGGAAGTTCCTTACAACCTGACAGTTTGGGAGTTTTTAGAACCCTGGTAATTCATACAACCACTGGGATAGGGCAGATGTCCTGTAGCCAGGTAGTTGTGCCCACACCACTGAGGAGTACACATCTGCAGCAAGTGTTGGTTCTACTTGCTTCCCTCTTCTCTTAATAGCTCCATTAGGCTGCAGGGAGCCAATCAACACAGAAGATATGACCCACTCCCACCTCATCAAGAAGTATAATATAGTTTTTTAGAGTCCTCTGTTTTTGAGGAAGAGAATCCTAACTATTTCTGGACAAGTTGGCAGACCTGAACCTGTCTCTTCTCCATGTACGGACACCTCCTTGGTAAGAAGCTGCAGCACCTCCGCTACTATGTGGATGATACCTGGTGAATTGTTACTATGGGTTAACTAAATATTTATGTAGCTTTGCAACATTTAGGCTAAAGCACTCAGTGCATTTATCAACAGCAATTCAAAACTTGTTGTATCTGTTGCCCTAATAAATACTTTTATCTTTTCAACTTTGCCAGAGTGCCCCTGTGCAAGTCCTTTGTGGGGCTTTGAAATAGGCAACTTTAACTATCTTTTTAGCTGTCTTGGTAAATGCCTTTGGCAGGGCTCTGAAAAAGGCAAACGTTGACTCTAGTGTTTAGACATAAATATGGTGCTAAAATATGCAAGCAGACAGAAGACCTAAATTAGCCATAAGATAGAAACCACGTGTGGTTGGCTTAGTTTGCAGCCCTCATAAGTGCACTAAATTGACACACTTACGAAGATCACCACTGTACAGATAGCTAATGTATGGTATCTCTGTGGAGAACAAGGATCTAAGTGGGACAAAGTTTTTGAGTACAGGTCTCTAGAGAAGTGGGTGATATCTTTGGCACTTTACCAGATTACATAATGTTCTGAGAATAGGCAGAAAAATATAATAATGAGGAAGTGAGATATACAACTAATAAATCAAAGAGGACATTATGATTTTTATGCTGTTACTATTACAAAATTGCTGAAATAAATATTACCTCGTGAATTCCAAAGTGAGCATAGGAATCAAAGTAGTAATCCCTGGATGTCATCTCTTCTGGGTTGATGAGCTTTGCCATCTTGCCTCGGCCAGGGCAGCTTGATTGCAATGGGACATGTATGACAGATTGAACTGGTTTTGGAACAACAGTAGGCTGAGGAGGCTGGGATGGAATGGGGCAAACCTAGGAGAACACGGAATATTGTTAAGAGGCATCATTAAAAGAAAACATTTCTCTATGTCTACCATAGTGATATTATAGTAATTAGCAAGGAGATAGTAAGACCAAAGACACCTGGTGTTTTGTAAGTGAAAATTAGGCTGCCTTTAGTTCCTGGTTCTTCAAATTATTTGTTCTGTCAGAAAAATTCCTTAATGGCTTTTTCTTTTATGGTCTTCTGCTGATACCTCTAACAGTGCAAAGTGAAGGCAAATTATTGTTGCTGGCTGAAGTGGGTAACTCCAAACCCTGATATATGGCACTTAAGAGCTAGGTTTTTTTCTTTAATGTCTTTTTCTGTCAAACTGCCACACCTTTGGGAGAGGTAAGTTGTAATAAAAGTAGTAGTTCCCCTGCAAAGAAAGTCATAATCCAATGACTTTGAACACAGTGTTGCCAACAAGAAGGAGAGAACTCACAGTTGATTCTTAATTGTCAGGTAATGTATCTGGCTATATTGATGATATAGGTCAGAGAACGCTCACAAAAACTGAAAGTCCCTGACATTATTTAAGAGTCCTCTCAGCATGTACAGAAAGAACTACAGGGATGTGTGATCCCTTAGTTTAGTTTTCTGTTGGTGGGAGATGTAGAAGTTATGCATTACCAATATCCCCTGGGCCAGTGCACTTCATTTTTCTGTGTGTATTATACCTCCAACATTACAATTTCAATAGAGCCAGAATGTTCACACACCCTACACTCGGATTTGACACCTGTGGCATCTAAGACAGAAGACAAATTGTTTCATAAACATGAAACACAAACCATGGTCTAGGTCATAAGTACATCTACATCTTTCATCCTTAACATGAAGCAAAATGCTGAAAAGTGAGAAGGACTGAGAAAGATGCTACAGCTTCACATATGCAAATTGTGGGTCAAAACCTTCATATATTAAGGCCAACCCTACTTAAAATATGTCACCTCCTATTATACTTCTCTTTTTTAAAATGTTCACGTTTACTAATTTCCCAGTGAGGACCAGATTTGCTTAAGCTTCTAGAAACTTTCATAAAGTTCACCCTATCTTCTACAGCTTGATACAGTAAGACATTAATCCCCTGTAAAAAAAAATATCTCTGAATAGCATCAGTTAGCCTAGTTCAGTTTACTTTAATATATATTAAAAAAGCAACACTTCTTTTTTCCTTGTTCATTTGAATAATTAATTGTGTCATCTTTTAATGCTTTTTTTGGTCCATCTGTGAAAAATTAATACTAGTAGTTTATGTTCGTGCAACACCTTTCATCCCCAAAGATCCAGAAGTATGATTTTTACTATTGGAGCCTTTCCATATCCCATAAGAAAGATGGGGACAAACTTTTTATCAGGACCTGTAGTGACAGGACAAAGTAATGGTTTTAACCTAAAAGAGTGAAGGTTAGAGGAGATAACCTTTTCACAGTGACAGTGGCAAAACACTGGAACAGGTTGCCCAGGGAGGTGGTAGAAGCTGCATCGATGGAAACATTCAAGGTCATGTTGGATGGGGCCTGGAGCAACCTGATCTAGTTAAAGTCCCTGAGCACTGATGGGGGTGGGACTAGATGACCTTCAAAGGGCCTTTCCAACTTGAACCATTGTATGATTCATACTTTTTTCTCTTTCTGATGTTTTTGACTTCATCACCTTATCCAGTCCAAAATTGTTCCTAGATGGTATTTTTATCTCCATCCTGTCTACTTCCAAAATATCCACCAGCAGTCATTTCTCTTAGGAGACTATTTCATTACCATTTCATTGCAAGCAACACTCAGGCAGCTGTGTTGCTTGTGATATTCAACACTTCCAAATTTAATCCTGATACTTTTAATTACATGCTTGCAGTTATATCACAAAGTTTTTCTCCACTGGTGTGCATAGCTCCAAATTTTTGCAGTTACTTTGCCCTGTAGTGGTTTCTGTATATTTGTTTAAAGGATTACAAAGCTTGAAACTGTAGATGTTCAAGACTTTGTTTTAATTTAATATGAACTCCATACAGTCCTGCACTTTTCTCCTCGAACTTGTCCTCCATATCATTTAGAAGCAAAATGTATAAATGTAGCAGTCACTGAACTCTTCATTCTGTTCCTGTCAGTACATCACAAACAATCGCTCCAAATCTACCTACTGGAGGGAAGATCTGTCTGTTTTTATAAAGGAAACCAAAGGACTATTAGCATTTCTATTGCATTCAAACTACAAATTCAGGTGTGGTTTGCTGTATAATGGAAAGCATTTTCTAGAGGAGAGGAGACAGGTCTTGAAGATGAATCTTCTGTCTAGGTCTCAGGCAGTATCTGTTCTGTTCCTGGATGCATAGAATTTGTCTAGACAGGGTTATGAGAACAAGGTATATTCTGACTAAAATAAACAGAATGAGATTAAATTCAGCATATCAGGCTAAGAAAGTTGCCTGAATGATTTTATTTGCTCTAAAGAAATTAACAATGTTATCTCATAGTCTGTAAGCTGAATTCTGCTATAGCCAAAGAATGGCAAGACAACTTTTATTAGGCTACTGAGACAGTACTAGACTTTTGATTCAGTAATTGAGTTTTATTTAAGATACCTGAAGACTTGTTGCTCTCAATTGTCCATATACATCTCTGCCAGAGTGCATATCCCATGTAACAGAAGAACGAGAAGCCTGTTCTCAGCTGTTTTAATTTGTAGCCAAGAATCCTGTGGGAGATTGGGGTGATGGTGGCTGTGTGACAATGTTAGGCTGTGAATTGGTCATGCCCTGTCCATTCTGTACTATGGGGTAACAGAAAACTGGATAGTGCTGGTGATTTTCTACACTGGCTGCTGCCAGCTGACTTCTGGACACTTCTATGTGACTCTGCTGGGACAACTGTACACTGACAGACAGGTGGTTCAGCTCATTCAGCACCATGAACTCAGGGAGCAGTCAGCTCTTGTGATTTTTTGGCAAGGAAATTGTATTTAGGGGAGTTCAAGTGTGTAGGGGAGTTAACAATGAGATAAAGACAACTCAATCAAATGTAAGAAATGAAAAATTAAGAATCAGATCAAGGCAATTCAAATGTATTACAAGCAGCTCACTGCAGGTCACAGCCCTGAACCTCACTTTAAAAAACCCACACGTTTTGCTGTTTTTTCAGTTGCATTTAGTCAACATTACTTATAGAAAATATCTCATGGTTGGTTAAATTGCACCCAGGCTTGGATATGCACCTGGAGCTGCTCCCCTTGCTGCTCTCCCCCAGCCTCTTCCACTGCTTGCCCCTCTGTCTGTGCACCTCCTCTTCCTCCCCCTAATGTAATGTGTGCTGCAGGCAGAGTAAGAACAAGCTCACCAGCAGTCCCCAGTCTGCCTCCCATGGGAGACCATCCCCTGCCAGGTGCTCAAGGCTCCCTGCAGCACTGCCTGGAACTCCTGCCAGTGTTCAAGATGACCTGTTCAAGGAATTTGTGGAGCTTGCCACTCAGAGGGGGGAAATGGTGGCACAGTACCACATGGAGGTGAAAAGTGTTGGTATGATGCCATGCAGAGGGAAGTGACAGTGCAGTGCCATACAGGGGTGCTGAATGAGCACCATCTGCTGCTGATCAGTGTACAGGATTGCCAGTGCACACTCAGCACTTAGGAAGTGCTCAGCAGTCAGGTGTTGGTGGTCAGATGGTGGTGGCAAATTCTCCTGGACCCTTCTCAGCCAGCTGCACTCTGACACAGGGACCTTTTATCCGCTGCTTCATTTCAGTTTTAGGCATATTAACACAACACAGACTTTTCATATTAAAATGATGCCATTTCTTTGCTGCACCTGTAATATCTACTGCTCTCATTTATGTGTGTTGCACTGTAATTCTGAAACTCCAGGCAAGGTTACAATTACGAGAATAATTTTTTGTGTTGGCTCAGAAATCCCTCTGTTGTAGATTTGCTATAGATGCTGTGAACAATTTCAGTCAAGAGTAACTCATATCCTATGACAGTAAATACGCAGGGAAAACAGAAACACAGTGGACAATTACAAAATAAAGAAATGTAATGAGAGCTATTATTTGTATCAGAAACTATGAAGCCTTCAGGTTGGGAGGAGAATGGATTGAGGACAGCCCTGAGGAGAAGGCCTTGGGGATGGTGGTGGACCAAAAATTCAACATGAGCCATCAATGTGCACCTGCAGCCCAGAAAGCCAACCAGGTTCTGGGCTGCATCAGAAGAAGCACAGACAGCCAATTGAGGGAGGTGATTGTCCCTCTCAGCTCCAGTCTTGTGAGACCCCACCCGGAGTGCTGTGTCCAGTTCTGAAGTCCTCAATGTAAGAAGGACACAGAGCTCCTGGAACGTGTCCAGAGGAGACACTAAAATGACCAGAGGGCTGGAGCACCTCCCCTGTGAAGCCAGGCTGAGGAAGTTGGGGTTGTTCAGCCTGGAGGAAAAGAGGGTCTGAGGTGACCTTATAGCAACCTTCCAATATCTGAAGGGGACCTACAAGAAAGCTGGGGTAGGGCTTTTATGTGGGTGTGTAGTGAGAGGACAAGGAAAAATGGTTTAAAGCTGGAAGAGAGGGGATTTAGGTTAGACATTAGGAAGAAATTCTTTCCTGTGAGGGTGGTGAGATGCTGGCACAGGTTGCTCAGAGAAGCTTTGGCTGCCCCCTCCCTGGAAGTGTTCAAGGCCAGGCTGGATGGGGCTGTGAGCAACCTGGGCTGGTGGGAGGTGTCCCTGCCCATGCGGGGGGGTTGGAACAAGATGGTCTTTAAGGTCCCTTCCAACACAAACCATTCTGTAATTCAATGATTTCTCAGTCTCACATCTGAACATCTTGACATAGGGCTCTAAAACATATATAGACACCTTCAGTGACAGATGTGAATTTCAGACCTGTGGAGTTCTGCATCAATAGAAACAGATGAAATTCTTCTTTCTTGGAGGCTGGACTTAAGTCAACATGGACTTAGGAGGCTACCCACATGTACAATTATCATAATATATAAGAGAACTGGGTATTCAAAAATCATAGGCTGTTTTGAAAAATTGATTCTTTTAGCTAAATCCATCTACCTACAAAGTGGCAAGATGGTGAACTATGCACAATTCATTTTTTAGGAGGTTGTGACAAAGGCTGAGGTATATAAAGTAAAAATAAACTTGAATTTCAATGTTCATTTCTTGATATTACTATGGAGACACAGTGCTGGAGGTTAGAATTCAAATCCCTGTAAAATTAATCAAGCTGCAGTGTTTTCTCCTTGACAAATTCGTTTTTATTCACTGCATTTTTAGGGCATCGAAGAGGTTAACAGTATTTTCTGTCTAGAAATGCCTACCTTTTAATTAAGAAACTACACTCATTAAGAATGGAATTCTATTTTAATATGATTCAATTTCAGCGTTCTTTTCTTTTTTAAACAGATGGTTTAATCATATCTAAACGTTGATTATACTTGTGGGGCCAGATAGCGTTGTCTGTCAGAACTACTAGAAGAGATATGCATAGCAGCATTTTGATGAGTCTTAATTTGATATGCACCATCTCACATAATCTGATATTCCCACCTGACAGCATGCAAGATATTATCACCTGATATAGTCATGACAGCAGTTACAGCTTCTTCTTGCTGCAGATATAACAACAGTCAAATATAAGATGTATTTGGTATCCTCCTGGCCAGAATTTAGGCTTACTTCTGCAACAGCTTCTTGGAAGTCATTACACAATGGCACAATTTAAAACCTCCCTTGACTCCTTTATCTTGTATTGTTTTGAAATACATCTTGTCCTAGATTTGTGGGAGCATATTTTAAATGGTATTTAGGTGGAGCAGAAAATCTGATCCATTATTTGAGAAGTTTTAATACGATTTTCTGAGGAAATCAAGCTGCCACAGTATCTTGTGTGTCTCCCCGGTAACTTTTGAGCTTGTCCAAATCTGTCTACTTTGAAATAAAAAATATTTGTACACATATACATTTCTTGAAAATCTGATACTTGGAAGAATAATAGTCAATTTGATGATTCTCTGAAATTGAAGCAGCCAGATTTCAGTCTTCATTCTTCCTACTTGCTCTAGGTTTGTTGAGCTAACTGGTTTGTGTTACATGTTTAATGTGTAGTCTCCAGACTAACCACACTGTATGATGTAATGAAGGTGTAAGAAGTAGTATAGGCAGAGCTCAGAACTAAGTTGGGAGATGATGGGAGAAAGGGCACAATACTTTCAGGAAACAAGGTTTTATTAGCTTCTCTACTCATGGAAAAACCTTTTTATGCTAAGGACCTTATGTTCACAACCTATGCAAAATGTCCAGAAATCAAGGGGTTTCAACAGAGACCAGATGAGACAAATACTCAACTGCAGTCAGATGCTACTGCTTTGAAACAGGGATGTTATTAGTGCCTGTATTAGGTACATGTTTTCAAAAAGTAGGGCATTTGAAGACCAACCACGAATGTCTGCCTTTTGTTTTGGATTTTGTTTTTGTTAGTGGAAGATTTATGTTGTGATATTTCTCAAGATCAGAAATAAATAGCCAGTTTTTCAGCAGATATGAATCTACCTTCTGCTTGATAAAAATTTGGCTCAGGTTTTTTTAAATTGCAGATAACAATGAGTGTAATGTAACTGTAAACCTCTCCATACTCTAAGCACGAAAATCTAGCCAGACAAACTCGGTAACAAAACTGGGAGAAAGAACTGATTCTTAAAAGTGCTCATCCTTTCTCAGCCACTTCAAAGTCAAACCTTTCTCTAAACCTTTTACACGGAGTGCCTGAAATGCCAGATCATAAACAAACGTGTCCATTTATTATCAGTAGGAAGTTCATTGTCCTTTACAGCCAAGTATAGCTCAGATTATATTACAGTTATTACATGTTATCCCTGAGGTAATGGTGATAGTAAAAATATTGTGAAAACACCAGGAATGTTCTGAAATCTAAGGTTCTGTTGTTTGCTTTAGAATAAAGACTCTGCCTAGAACTGAGCAGTCCTACATGGAACTTGATTATACACTAAGTGTTCAAATCCTTAAAAATGTCCAAGTAAAAGATACAAACAGGTCTTCACTGTGATAAAAGCATGTCTGGAATATTTATGCTGCAGCAGAAATAACACCAAGTAGCAAGAAGGAATGCAAAGATCACTAAGGTTTTCAGATATGTTATTTGTTGTTTGAAAGTTAAAAAGGAATTTAGATATCTAAATGTACATATAAATACCCTCCCCTAGGCTAGAAGGTCCTCAGGCTCTTGAAAGCCCCCTACTAAAAAGTAGAAGTGCTACCACTTTAAGTGAAGACAAAGGACTTGTTGGCTGATCATGTAGGAAAACAGTATCAGTACACTTGGAGATGAGGTGATTCTACATTCTTTGGTCTATAGGAGAAATACTGTGCCAGTTAAGGGGTGCTAGCATTTCTAGCTATTGCTTACCACATCCTTCTGAGCAGAACTGGAATAGAACAAGTATCTTGTCTCTGTGTATGGATTGGTTTTTGCACACTGGGTGAAGAACCCTGATTTGGGACAACACAGCTGGCAGATGGATAAATTAATTCTTCATTTTACAGGGCAGAGACTCAGTTACTGCAATCCAGAATCTGGAAATGAATCTCCACATATGATCATTCTGTTCCCTCCAAATACAGTATATGGACTAATTACAGTGTAATGGTCTCAGTTACATGAGTCAAGAATCTGAAAGGTAGAGAATTAAATCGTGGAGTATTTTAAAACTCACATAGGATCTAAGCTGTAATGTTTTGTGGTTTTATTTCTGCTCTCCAGTGTAATCAGGAATTAAAGAAGTGGATATAGTCAAGTAACACAGGTTGTTTTGACTCAAGATTGTCACCTGTAAATCAATGTGGCAGGTTGAGAAAAAAAGCCTGGACTATCTATCAGGGCTACGATGTTTCTGAGAGACACTGCAGACTTCTCACCCTTTTTCTGGCTCAGTATTATATACCAGGAGAGTTATGAACAGCATGCTTTCAAATAGAGCTCTTCTAAATTTGGTGCCTTGTCAAGAAGTATGGGCTTTTTTGGTTGTCAAATGTTACAGTAGCCTCTCTCCTGTTCCAGAACCCAGTCTGAAAGGTTGGTGTCACAGAGAACACATTGCAAACAAGCAGCCTTAAAAGGCCAGCAGCTCTTGCAGGTTGCAGCTTCTGGTCTCACACAGATTTACAGCTACATCTGACAGGATTGCCATGCAAGTCATGCTTTCCACTGGGCTATCCCATTCCTTTTAAGGATTCATGAAAGGGCAAATAAAACCAAATTATAAAAAGACATAAGCCTTAATACCTTCTTACTGTTTTAAGTTTCTCCTTTCCTGACTAAAGAGGGTGAGAATTTAATTCACTTTCATCATTTTTCATTCATTTGGTAGAAGCTGAGACATTACAGAAGGGAAAAACATAAAGGTGCCTTAACAAGTAGTCCTCTGCCTATCAATGTTGGCAGGGCAAAATTGTGATATCATCATGGGAATTTAAAATTAAAAACTGAGGTCAACTGTGACAGCCAAGAATATTATTGCCAGCAATATCTTACATAATTGGCATTTCTTCTATCAAATTTTGAAGTGCATCTAATACCTAAAATGGCCATTAAAGGGGCACTTAAGTTGACTGATCAGCATGGAACACTTCTCCTTCTCTTCCATTCCATTACCCAAGAAAAAAAGCAGTAGGTATAAACTACGTTGCGTGTTTTCTTCAAACAGATTCTTTTGAGATTTCTAGTTTTCACGAATTTTGACAGACCTCCTCTGCAAGGAGCACTATGTCCAAAACTCTCTAAAATAAAAAAGAATCAAGATGCACAGATAAAAGAAGGGTAAACAGCCTGTTGTTTTTGCAGGGCTTAGCTTTTGTGATAGTCCAGAAGGAAGATTTGAGGTATGTCTATTGCCTGTCTGTTGTTGAAAGTGACAAGAGGAAAAACTGATAGCAGAATTTTCCATTTGAATTAGGCTACAGCCTCTGGGAATTAGAGAGCTTTTTTTTCCCCCAAGTTTATTTTTATTTCTGATTTGCCTTTCAAGGAGTAGCACAAGAAGAAATACCTCTACATTAATAAAATCCATCCAGTCTTCCAGGTGATTTTGAAATACTCTACTCAATGCTTGTCAGACTGCACCTGGAGTACTGCACCCAGTTTTGGTTCCTGCTGTACAAAAAGGATGTTGACAGGCTGGAGAGGGTCCAGAGAAGGGCCGCAAGGACGATCAGAAGACTAGAGCACTTGCCATATGAGGAGAGGCTGAGAAAACTGGGTTTGTTCAGCCTTGAGAAGAGAAGAGAAGACTTAGGGGAAACATCATTGCAATGTTCCAGTACTTAAAGGAGGGCTACAAAGAAGATGGAGACTCCCTGTTTACAAAGAGTCACATGGACAAGACAAGAGGCAACGGGCACAAGTTGTTTCTGAGGAGATTCTGTTTGAACAAAAAAGAATGTTTTTCTCTATGAGGACAGTCAGACGCTGGAATGGTCTCCCAGGGGAAGTGGTGGATTCCCCTGCTTTGGAAAGTTTTATGTATCAGCACGACAGGGTGCTGAGACATATCATATAAACAATAATACTAGAAGGATTGGACCAGATTATCCTTGAGGTCCCTTCCAATCTGACATTCTATGAATCTATGAACTCCCACAATCAGGTTTGGCATGACGCAGTGAGAAAGTTGTGAAGGTGTCATATTGCTAGAACAACACTTGATAACAAACTAAATACACCAGGTGAGCTTGCAGCTGATAAAAGATACAGGATACTGATCTTGAGGTGATGTTTGCTAGGCATAGATAAAGAAGCCTTAGATATAAATCTTTAGTCACATCCAGATAACAACAGAAACAGCTGGTTCTACAAGGTAAAGAGTGGTCCCTAAACATTCATAAACCTGCCTAATCATCATGTACTCCATCACTATATATAGTAAAGCAGTAACTTGAGTTCAATTAAAGGACACGAGTATGACATGACATGATCATGTCTTTAGCAAGACATGATTCAGTCCCTTTTTCTCCTGTAATGTCGTATTCATTAAAAATGGGGCAGTTTTCTAGGGCTGTCTGTGCACAAACTTGTTGGACTAACTGGGATGAGGATCTTGGTTTCTCACTGTTCTTGCCCATGTTGGCCCCCTCCCTTCTGTGTGCAGAGAGGACTCATCACTGTCACCTTAATACTTCTTTTTTTCCAGTATATGTCACAGTATAGATGGACTGACTGCACTGGAGAATAAAAAGACTGCTCTTTTACTTTTCTGCAGAGTCCAGCATTCAGTGTGCAAAGCCCTGTAAAACTAATGCTATATACTAATGATAACTAATGATATAATTCCACATAAATTCTGAATTACAGATTACAGGGGGTGCATAGGTACCTACAGTTAGAATGTTAGAGATCTGTTAGCAGATGGTAGCTAGCTGAAGGATGGTGAGGGAATTCTTGTGAAACAAATAAATAAGTAAGTTAATTTAGGGACAAGGTCATTTTCTGAGGCATGAAACCCTAGTTTTTCCAGCAATTTATACATTGTGATCAACTATAAGCCAGGGCAGATATGCTACTGTTATCTAGAAGCAGTGAGCAGAAATGTAAACATGCCTGATGGTTTTTGATTTCCAAGTGAGGAGAGATATTCATGTGCCAGATTATCTTAAAATGCCTCACATCACAAGTCACAGCTTGTTGTAAAAATAGCAACAGAATCTACAGAAGCCTAAAATGAAAGTAGAATGCAGTGAAGAGGAAGAGTTTGTTGCAGATTACTGCATAAAGAGTAATGAAGCTACAAAGCCAGAGAAATGTGAACTTGCTATTGTGATTTTCCTTTTGTTTGCTACTATCATTGCTGCTGCGTAAGTGCCAGCCTTGCTGAAGAGAATCATGACTTCAGCGATGTACAAACAAATAACAAATTATATAACCCTTATGAGAAACCCCTCAAGATAAACATAAAATGAAAAGGAAATAAAAATAGCCCCGAACTTTAAAACTATTTTACATCACTGGTAAGTGTATGAAAATCTGTTGAGAAAAGGAGTGGGGCAACAACACAGACTCCATTATCAATGTTTATGATGTGTTTCTTGCAGGGGAACTCAGCTCTACCACTGGGCAGCTCTTCCCTGCACCATCATAATCTTGACTGACTCTCTAGTGACACTAAACAAGAACCAGAAAGTGCTAATCATTATACAAAGTTATTTTTAGGCCCTTCCCCAGTATTAGGCACTAAGCTGAAATTTACAAGAAAAATTAGAGCTCTGCTAATTTTAGAAGTTAATTATTAGCAAGAATAATCAGAGTATTCTATCCGTAAAAATTATTTTCTTAAATTAGCTGAAAAATTAATGGAAGTCCTCCTCCGCTTAGAGCACATTTTTTATGCACTGACACCTGAAAGTCACTTTGCATCTGATACCTCAGCCATTCTCTTCTGCTGTCGCCAAGTTTCAGATGTTTCACAGTCTTGTTTCAAAAGAATATCTAACATCAACAACAGTTCCCTCTAGAAAGGCTTATTCTGTAGGTTTTGCTGGACTTCAGGACAGGGAGGGAAAAAAAATTCCAGTTGATCACCTACTCCATGTCCTAGCCTGGCTTTTGATCTACATTTCAGTGTAGTTTCAGATCTAGTTCAACTCTTGAACAGGTCTCTGCCTAAGAAGTATCCAGGTTTATCCATTATTACCTTTTAACCTCTGCAGGATAAATGAGGACAGAAAGCAGAACAAGACTGAGAAATGGCAGTTCCTGAGCTGAAGTGCCAATAAGGTCAGCACACTGATTTCTGCAGTTCAGTGCTGCTTCAGAACTACCAGCAAATAGATACCAACACTGAATGGAAGTCCAGCATCTGGCACTTTCGTTTGTCACTTACCAAAAACTTTCTGTTTAATATCTTTATTGATGATTTAGATGAGGGGATTGAGTCCATCATCAGCAAATTTGCAGATGACACTAAGCTGGGGGGGAGTGTGGATCAGGTGGAAGGCAGGAGGGCTCTGCAGAGGGACCTGGACAGACTGGAGAGTTGGGCTGATTCCAACGGGATGAGGTTCAACACGGCCAAGTGCCGGGTCCTGCACTTTGGCCACAACAACCCCATGGGGAGCTCCAGGCTGGGCACAGAGTGGCTGGAGAGCAGCCAGGCAGAAAGGGACCTGGGAGTCTGGATTGACAGGAAGCTGAACATGAGCCAGCAGTGTGCCCAGGTGGCCAAGAAGGCCAATGGCATCCTGGCCTGTATCAGGAACAGTGTGGCCAGCAGGTCCAGGGAAGTGATTCTGCCCCTGTACTCAGCCCTGGTGAGGCCACACCTCGAGTACTGTGTCCAGTTCTGGGCCCCTCAGTTCAGGAAGGATATCGAGGTCCTGGAGCAGGTCCAAAGGAGGGCAACCAGGCTGGTGAAGGGACTCGAGCACAGATCCTATGAGGAGAGGCTGAGGGAGCTGGGGGTTTCAGCCTGGAGAAGAGGAGGCTCAGGGGAGACCTCATCACTCTCTACAAGTTCCTGAAAGGAGGTTGTAGCCAGGGGGGGGTTGGTCTCTTTTCCCAGGCAACTATCAGCAAGACAAGAGGGCATGGTCTTAAGTTGTGCCAGGGGAGGTTTAGGTTGTATATTAGAAAGAATTTATTTATGGAGAGGGTGATCAGACACTGGAATGGGCTGCCCCGGGAAGTAGTGGATTCTCTGTCCCTGGAGATATTTAAAAAGAGACTGGATGTGGCACTCAGTGCCATGGTCTGGTAACCGCAGCGGTAGTGGATCAAGGGTTGGACTCGATGATCTCTGAGGTCCCTTCCAACCCAGACAATTCTATGATTCTATGAAAAAAGAGTCTGTTTCCCTGCACAGAGCCAAGGCACCCTAGTGATGCTGAAAGAAAAGAGTTAACACTTACAAAAACTCCAGGTTTAGAAAGCAGGTGGGCTTGTGTCCTGGGTGGAGGGGACATAAGACCCGAGCAATCTCAGAACAAATACAGCAGAACCGTAGGCTGTTGAATCTCTGCCTTCAGATGGAAAGCTAGTAGTGACATAACCAACCAAACATTTACTTCACTGAAGTTTCTTCTTTGTTATTTTGTACATAAACCCAACTTAATTATCAAAAGGTATGCTAGCTTTGTGAATTATAAGCCTGGCCCCTGCTTTCTGGACAGAACTGGAACAAGTAATTCAACTCTGTGCGTGCATTGCTTTTTGCACATAAGGTGAAGAACACAGACTTGGGACACTACCACTTGCTTTGGAACTGTAGTTCACAGGGTCTTGATATACTGTAGCACAGATTTTCTCTTGATCATATGTCATAACCAGACTGGCAGGTTTTTTTTTGTTCTCTGTTAATTTTAAGTCCATCTCACTGTGTGCTTGTGACATTGAAAAAGACATGTCAACAAGACTAAAGAGAAGTATAACTTGGTGTGAAGGAGTGTTGAATGGAAGATGCTAACCACTAATACCTTTAACCTTCAGCACTAAGTAGAACAGATAACAGAAAACAGTAACTCTATGACTAATTAAACTTGCTGTGAGCTTACCTCAGTAACA
The DNA here is from genome assembly GCA_038090715.1 of Florisuga fusca. Taxonomy (NCBI): domain Eukaryota; kingdom Metazoa; phylum Chordata; class Aves; order Apodiformes; family Trochilidae; genus Florisuga; species Florisuga fusca. The sequence goes on along the minus strand of JAAWXA010000004.1, from coordinate 55,116,276 downwards.
TACTAAAATATTCTCCCTCAGGCTGGAAGGACCCCCTACTCACAAAAGCTCCCAAAGCTCTGAGCATGGGTACTGAAAAGTGGAAGCACTACCACTTTAAGTGAAAACCAAGAAATAGGTTCAGCAATCATGTAGACGAATGACACCAGTAATCTTACAGACAAGGTAATTTTGCAGGTTTTGGTGTATAAAAGAAACCCCGTGTTACAGGAAAGGTGTGCTAGGTTTTGTGGATTTACCACCAATTATCCCTTTCTGTGCAGAACCTGAAGAAACGCCTTAACTCGGCGTATGGCCCTGATTACTGCACACCAAGCAAAGGTACCTCATTTCGGATAACTGAAAGAGTCAGCCTTTTTTTACTGTGGATTCTCAAACCACTGCATCCTTTTGTCACTGACTAAACCCCTAGAGGGAGAATGTGACCCTCTGAATGACCCCCTAAAACAGAAGAAGGATCACTGGGCACTGGCAAAGGTGATGTGCCCATGAAACTGTGGGATGAAACTGGTGGCCTTTGTTTCAGGTAAGTGGCTACCAACAGCTGAGTGGATTAACTGATGGTTTAAATGTTCCTTCCTGAGTTCAGTAAAAGACCCCAATGTTTGAGTTAGCCAGACTTGCTTGAAGGAAATAATTCCATACTTCAGCCCAACACAAAGTATAAAAGTAGAACAACTAACAGAATAATTTCAATGAGAGCAACAGGCTTGAGCTGCCTTCATCTCGTGTGTTTCTTCCCAGTGTCTGGGGACACCCAGTGTCATGCCAGTGAGCATATCACATTGTTTTTATGATTGATTTTGCCAAGTGTAACTTATATTTGTATTGTGTTTTCAGTGCATTATGTATCAGTCAGTCAGAAATCCCATGTAACATCAGCTGCCTTCAAATGAGACCTTAATGAGACATTCAGTATTTAATGTTACACCCTCCTTGCATGGACTATCTAAAAGCAACTGGTCAAGACAGTATTGGACTCTCGAGTCCAACAGCTATCTTCAAATAGTATTTTCATTTGCAATTATTAGAATAAAACTCCAATGAGGTCATTCAAAGCTCTATTTTTTACCATATGTAAAGGGCCCAACTGTAGCCAAATAACTGGGGAGAAAACTGACAGACACCCTTTAACTTGTGCTCAGAAGCCCCGGCTTCAAACACAAAAGAGCAGCTTTTCTGCCTCACAAGCACAGTAAAGTGTGTGGTGAGAGGGAAGTTCTGACTCTCTTCACTCCTGAGCCCCTTAAGTTCAGGAAGACATTTCCACTCCAGATTTAAAATGAAGAGTGTTTTTTTTTCTTCCCTCTCCAAGTTTATCTTGGGGTGAGAATGTATGAATTTTCTATTGAATAGTTTCAGGTTAGTTAAAATACCACAGTCTACCTTGAACCACCCCCACTGTTACTAATTAAGGGACTGTTGTCTCCATCTTGGCTTTTGACATTAACATTGCCTTCTTTCCTTGATGTTGCCATTTTCCTAAGGGGTTGGGTGTTTTGTCTCAGCACTTCCACTGATGCTGATTCAGAAAGTAGGGCTGTGTGCTGAGAGAAGGCACATTCTTGGCTCAGACAGAATGGGAATCCTTGCTTGTATAGTGTAGAATGCTTTGTCCACCAAATCCAACCTGTGACTGTCCTGACAACTGCCAAAGCTGCCTCTTTGAAAGCAGCAGCTGCTACTTGCACCACAACCTGTCAGCTGAAGCTGAATCCTTCCTGCAGGTCTCAGGCATGCTAGGGCAGCCTGCATTCTGCAATCCCATTGCTCTAGCTGCCACACACCCTCTCATGCTTTTCCACTGATAGCCTGTCTGGGTCCTGATTCTTCCTCCTTGTGAAAAGCTTTGACTCTGCCTAAAGCATTCACAAAAGCACATGGCCAGCAAGACTTGCATGTATGTGCATGGGAGGTTTATCTTTTCCTTCACTTATGAAGTAATAGAGAAGTAATTCAAACGATTGCTCTGGAAATCACTACAGACTGAAGAAGTGTCTTAGAAGCAGTGTAGTGCAACAGGGAAATTACTAGAGACAAGATGAGCAGAAAATGTAACTGACAGTAGAAAGATCTGTACAACTGTACTTCTGTTCAAATTAGTGTTGCATTGATGGTGTGTAAATTGGCTGATTAGCATGAAGACTCTTGTTCTATGGTTAAAGGGCCTCCAACCTCTGATTTTCACTGATTTGTGTGACTTTGCTTAACCTGAAAAGCTTAGAGAATGGATGTCAGCTTTAGAAAGGTTTTTTCTATTCAGTTGTGAAGAAACCTTGAAACACTAAGTAAAAGTTTCTGGGTACTGAAAAGTATATTAAAGGAACATATTGAGTGTCTTTTTTAAACCAGTCCTATCAGCTTTTCACATATGAGGTTGGCTTTATTTTTCTTTAGCCACAGTATGGGCACAGCATGACGTACAGCAATGCAAAATTCTCTATTGCACCTATCCCATCTGTGTTCTAATGGTGGAACTTTAGCCTTTTGATGTACTGGTGGATGGAAAAAAAAAAACAAACAAATAACAAACAAACAAAAACAACAAACAAACAAACAAACAAAAAAACCGAAAACAAAACAAAACAAAACAAAAAACCAAACCCAACCAACCAAAACAAAACAAGGAAAAGAAAGAATTCCATCAAAATCTGTGCATCGTCTAAGAAAACTATGAGTCAAAGGACAGGACTTAAAGTTTAGTTTGCATTTCCTAAACATTAACATGATTTAAGAAATTGGAAAAAAAACCAATCTAGAAGACAGAAAAATATAGGATGCAAAAATAGTGTTTCCCTATAGCTTGTTGTTGGCCATGACACTGAATGTTTTCTTTCTTTCTTTTTGGAACGATCAAGACTGTTGAGATACTGTTTCTTTAAGTATTTCCCCTGTTCATGGAATGATTGGCAGCTGATCAGGATAGAGGAGAAGCATCAGCTCTCATTTCTGAACTGGCTGTACATTCAGAATTAATGACAAGGGAGAACTTTCTGAAAGGAAGAAGATTCTGAAAATGTGAAAAACACATAAGAAAGCGGTATTTTCCATAGGATTGTGAATCAGAGGAATATGTTTACAGAACTGTCATAAAACTGAAAAATCAGTTTGCTCTGTAGGCTATGTATAGGATCAACAGAAAGAAGGAGGCTTCTTTAAAGTATGATTCAGGTTTGAGATTGGCAGTTGCCATTCAGAGTTGTTTATTGATGAGACAGGACAAGTAGGCCACCCACTCAGACACCTTGTTAAACATTTGAATTTATGAGAACAGAATCTAGATACTGGTTCACCCATTTGATGTAAAATAATAATGGAGAATAATAAAGATTTGTTGGTCCACTGATAGAGAACATCAGGGCACCAACCAATGAGTTGTGCATATTTGTTAAAATAGCAGTGAAAACAAATTACTGTCATCAAGAAGATCCAAAAAGAATTACTTAAAAACTCTTGAACCGCTTCAGGAACTTAAGCATTGAAAAAGACTTGTAAAAATGGGTTTCCTTGAGACACTAAGTCACTGGATGCAAAACCATTCAGTGCCAAATAAAAAACCCAACCCAACCCAAAACCGTGCTTATTTTTCTTTTACTCACAACATAGTAATTTTCAGCAGAATTATGAAGCATGATGCAAGTCAGAGGAATGCACTGTTCTGCCACTAGCAGAACAACTGACACAAATTGTTTATCACAAGCAGTAAGGTTTCTTTTGAAGACCAATCAGGAATAAAGATCTAAAAAATTAAAAGATGAAGGAAGAACAAAGGAAATTTGACAACACACAACCTCTCTAGTCTACCTGTGCCAGTGGCTCACTCATCCTCACAGTAAAAAAGTATTTCCCGATGCTCAGATGGAACCTCCTGTGTTTCAGTTTATGCTCATCATCTCTTGTCCTGTTGTCACCGGCAACAACAAAAAAGAACCTAGCTCCATCATCCTCTCAACCCCTATTCAGGTATTTGTATACACTAATAGGATCCCCCTGAGCCTTCTCTTCTCTAGGCTAAACATTCACAGCTCTCTCAGCCTTTCCTTACATGAAAGATGCTCCAATCCCTTAATCATCCTTGTGGCACTTTGTTGGACTCTCTCCAGTACATCCATGTCTCTCTTGTTTTGAGGAGGCCAGAACTGTACACACAACTCCAGGTGTGGCCTCCCCAGTGTTAAGTAAAAAGAAAGGGTCACTGTCCTCAGCCTGCTGCCAATACTCTGTCTGATGCAAGAGACCATTACTCTTCTTTGCAGCAAGGACACATTGCTGGCTCCTGTTCAGCCTGGTGTCCCTGTCCTTTTCTGCCAAGCTGCTTTGCCTCTTGCTGGTCTCCAGCATGTATTGGTGTATGGGGCTGTTCCTTCCCAGGTGCAGGACTTTGCACTTGCCCTTGTTGAATTTTACAAGGCTCCTGTCAGCTCATTCCTCCAGCCTCAATTTTCTTAGTCAAACTTACTAGAATGGAAAATCATTGTTTTATCATTAATTTTTTTTCTCCTGTGTGTGATCCATGTGCAGTCTAGTGACTGGCTGAACATGTAAATAGAAAGTGTCCCTCAGCCCGGGCAGTAGCTCTGGGTCCCCAGGGCACCATAGCCAGGTTCTGGGCTGGAGCTGCCCAAAGAGCTGGTTCGAGCCTCTAAAATCACTTCACAGTATGTAGGCAGATAAGTATTCAGAAATTTACACCTTTATTTACAAGTAATCTACAAGTACCTTTTCAGGTCAGTGTCTTTCTAGTTGCTCCATCCCACACTCTGTAACCTTCAACCCTTCCTCCTAGTGGTTCAGCAGTGTGATTCAAAGCCCAGCAATGATCAGCTGTCCAAATGTGTAACCTTGGCTGAGATTCCTAAGAAAAATCCTAAACTGTAAGAGAGCTTTGACAAAGCCTGTAGCATAGAGCCATGATAGGCAGCATAAAGTGAAATACAAATATAAAGTTTATGTATTCTGGAAGAAAAACAGTAACATGAAGAGATATAACATGCTAACCTGGTCTGAAGATGGCAACAGCAATGTGAAGCATGAAGCAACATGAAACATGAATATTCCCAATAGCAGTAGAATCTGACCCTTTATCACCTACTTCGTGATTACATGGCCAGTGAGAACTCTGTGTCTTTTATGTGCTTTGCCTACCAAATTGTTAACACTACCTGCCTTTGATATGTTAGACAATAAAGAATTGCTTTGCACTTTTCAGTTCAATACTCAATAGGCTCACAAGAGATTCTCTAGACATAGTTGAAAGGTGCTTTAACTCAGAGAGAATGATAGTAATATCTACACTTCTGTAAAGGTCTTGAAGAATATTTTTTTGAGAATCAGGCTTTTACATATTTCTCAATCTATTCTTACCCTGTTTAAGTTTAAACGTTTCAATCAATGGCCTCTGTGAGAGTAACTAAACTGCATGTTATGCATCTTAATTGAGTTGGTCTGACTTGCAAATGTGGTGTCTTATTATCTGACTTCCGAGGAGCATAGGTGCTACAGAATTTAAGAAAACAATACCAATTATATTAATTGTGGAATCAGAGGTACAGCTACTGGGAAACAATAAAAACTGAAACAGACAAATGTTTTCAAATGCTCTCTTTCTGAATCAGGAGTTTGTATTCCTAACAGCTTAGGTTGAATTTAAACTTACTTTAGAGCTTTTTAGCTTTATATCCAAAATATGAGCTTGGTATTTCAACTTGAAATGGAAAGCTCTCTCCTCCTGTAATTCTCCACAACTAAACTGAATTTTGTCAGAACACCCATACAGTGGAAGACAATAAATATAAAGGATGTTACTGTATGAAAAGCTAGGACTTTTCTGTGAAACTGCCTTTTAAAACACAGCTTCTATATAAACAGATATACACAAAACCTATCTATAGACATCTGACATGCTATAAGACTTTAACCAGGATTTTGGCTTCTTACATTGTATGAGCCTACATTGGCTGTACAGTAGTATTTTCTCTGACATAATTCTGTATCACTGACAACCTGGGTTCACAAAGAAATTAATATGCAAAATAATACGCAGTTTGAATTTATGTAAATATAAAACATTGTGCGTATATGTACCTACAAAAGACACAGAGGGCAAGTAATTTTGTAGGTGAACACAGTAATATGTGTTTAAGGAACTGCGCACTTTTCAGTGTGGCTGAAGTGATAAATGACCACAATGTTAAAGCATATATTGAATGATTAAATAGCAGTTTCTCTCATTCAGAACTAGTGTTGTTTATTGCATTTTCATTTTAGTTCTAAGATAGAAAGAAACTTTCTTGAATTGAAAAAGTAAAAACTGTTGTGTCAGTGTGACTGAGTATCTTGTTTGCAATTCTTTAATTATCAGACTGGAACTACACTGGATATGAATGATTTTTTAATGATGATGGTATTTTGTGACTGTGTGGAAAGAGCTAATTAAAATTAAATCTCAAATTCAAAAACCCTAGTAAAGGAAAGCTTCTTAGAGGTTTGGCTTAGTAATGGAAAAAGACATTAATCTTTCTTAAGACTGTAGAAGGCAACTTTCTGTACTTCTGAGCTTGACTAGTCCTCATTTATATGACAATTATGACAAATATGTCTTAAAGCACTCAGTAAATTTATCCTAAGAAAGTACATTTCCTGTTACCTGGTCATTAAACATAATTTGGTTTTGATTTTCCTAGTCTGACAAATTTCATTGTAAGAGACTAAGATTAATAAGAACTCCAAGCTTGTATAGCTACATTTGATCTCAAAAGGGCTCTAAATACCACTGACCTCAATGTGTTTTCAGCAGCTGTGTAAGAAACTTGGGTATGTACCTAACATTCGGAACACAGGTAATCCCAGTAGATCCACTGGAATTACTTTTGCTCTGTATTATATGATGAGAAGTGGTTTTAAATATTCTGCCGCTATGGAAATTGATTCCACAATAATCAGTTCTGAGCTACATCTGTTAAAAAGAAATCTAGACTTGTGAAGTTTGTGTTAAAAAGCTAATAAGCTTGTGCTATTTCAGACCCATCTTTTAAACACATTTAAGAAAGAGATACAAGAAAGTTTACTCCTCATATTTTTATAAAATTGTGAAACAGAATGATGAAAACTGTTCTTGAGCAAATCCACTGGTGATTCATCCTTTTAAATACAATTTTATATATAGATGTGAGCTGACTTTGCATCTATATAAATCACAAGTAGTTCTGCTAAAAATAGTGCATTTACATAAGGGCGAACCTGTCTTTTAGATCAAAATGCCTTTGTTTCCAGCAGGTATTGTTAGAATACTGTTTTACCTGGTGGAAATAGAGCTTGCAAGCATAAATATTTTTGCCTGTCAGTTCACAAAGTATCAAAGATGTATTTGATGAGCACTAAGGAGCATGATTTGTTTTCTGTTGAGAACGGAGTATACCTATCAGATAGAAAGAAGGCACAGAGACATTTTTCTTCAATAAAATAATTGCAGCAAGGCTATATGAAAGCACGACTTCTATTAAAAAAAATCCTAAAACACGTTTACATTTTTATAAAAACTCATACTAACAAGTGAATGCACTTTCTTTCCTTAAAATTCTTATTTTTGTCTCCCAGTATCTGTTTAAACAAAAACTCTCTTAGAAAAGCATAAATTGAATGCCAAATACACAGGAAACAGAAAAACATAAACCAAATTTGGAATTAACCTACTTTTACAAGTTCTAGGCTAACCTTCATTAAGACTGTATACATACTGTCACAGTGCTAGTACTATAATTCATTAAAGAATGTTTGAAAAATATAAGAAATATGAGATGGAGATAGGCACTAGAGGCTTAAATTAACCTCTTGGTACTGAATGAGAAATGATAAGTAACAGGACACATGCTTTGAATAGCCTTAACAATGATAATTGGGTTTTTGATTTAATAGAATATAAAGATTCGTCAGATTAGCTAACAATAGAGGGGTAATGCAGTTAAAATAGCAAGTTAGAAGATTATTTTCTTGGTAATGTCAAGCTCAGCAATGACAGTGTGACTGCAATCAAACATGAGATGAGGTGAGGTGAGAGCCAGAGAGTGCCTGAGGTGGAACTGTAGCGAGCTGGAGCTGAGTTGCAGCTCAAGATCCTGACACAGAGATGAGTGAGGAATGCCACATTTTCTCCTGGGTCTACTCATTGGAGTGCTGATTGGGGTGGGTGTACAAAAACAGTATGTGTATCTGCAGGGGTATGACAGTGGCTCAAAACTTTCACTGGCAGATTCTCACAGTATGGTAAGGCACTTATTTGTGAGGTTAACCATTGGTTTACCATCTGTATGAGAATGGTGGTGAGAGCAAATTTCAAAGTTGAATTTAAAGGAAGCTTTAACACACACACCTTGATAACTCATAAAAACCAGTCCTGTGGTTTTCCTGTTATGTTTTTTGCTCTTTCATGGCTGGCTGGGATGAATCACAGAGATAGAAATACATACTTTCTCTTCTTACTCCATGACTGACTAATGTAATCAAAATCGTTTTTATTCTCTTCTCCTGACAGAGAAATTGAGGTTTGCATTAGTCCTCACCACCTGTTGCAAAAAAGCCCAAAACCCTATTATTTATTTATTTTCAAGTTCTAAAAAGGTGAGTGGTTTCACTCTCCCAGTGGCCTCCTGCCAACAGCTCCTTGATTTCTGACATATCTTGAATCTGACAACAGAACAATGAAGCACAACAAAATACTCTGCAAGTACATGGGCACCAAAGAGGCCAGAGAGAACCAGGGCCCATTGCTAAATGGGGCAGGGGCCCTGGTGACAAAGGATGTAGTCAAGTCGTCACGGTGTCAAGTAGCAGTCAAGGTCAAGGATGTAGTCAAGGTATCCAGTGTGTTCTTCACCTTCATCTTTACTGGCAAGACCAGCCTTCAGGAGTCACAGTGTGATTCTGTTAGTTTTTGACACGATATTTTAGTCTGTACTTCAGTTGTTCCTACTTCTATAGAAATGTGAAGGTTCTCTGGATGCTGACCCTATTTTGCCTTCCTGCCTTCTTCCCTTCTTCTTCCTTTCTTCCCTCCCTTTTCACACACCACCCCCTTCTTCCCTCCCTGTTCGACCAATTTTCCTGCCTGCTTTTCTTCCCTCCTTCCTTTTCTTTTCCACCTTCATTTAAAAGGTGCTTATCACCTTTTACTTAAGGAGTTAAGCAAGATGCTATATAATACAATGGTAATGGGCCTGAAAAGATGACATGTAAGAAGAGATCACTGAGTACATTTTGGGGTTTAGGCCAGGCAGGCTAAAAAGAACCAAGGGTCCTCTTGCTGACCCCTCCCTTCACAGTGGATGGAGATGAGAAAATCCAACTAAAAGCTCCTAAAAAGGATCAAGACAAGGACAGGGATGGTCCACTGGCTAGTTCTGTTCACCGGCAAAACAGACTCGACTTGGGGAAAAAAATTACTTAAGTTTATCACCAATCAAATCAGAACAGCACAAAGACCTAACAAAAACAGATCTTAAATACCTTACTCCCCACCTACACCCACTCCTTCCTCACTGACCTTGGTATCTCTGCTCTCACCTCACCCCCTCCTCTGGCCTGCTTCTCTAAGAGCAGTTTAGTTTTCTCCTAAAATACATGCAAACTTCTGAGAGCATGTCTTAAACTTCCGAGAGCAATCAGTTTCATCATTCACCCCATTCTGCTGTTGATCACCTCATCTCTCAAAGGACTGAACTGTGTTACAACTCAGAAATGCTAAGACAGAATCTTTTTAAAAGACTAGGCTCAATGCTTTTTGCCTTCTTTTTTTTCTCTGCTCTGCCTCTACCAATAAGGGCACAAGCCTTCACCATCAGGCTGGGGGTGAAGCTCTGAAAGGCAGGTGAGTCAGTCTCTATAAGCTCACTTCAGCATGGAGAAAGAGCAGTTACAAAGATATCATCTGCAGAATTTCTTGCTCTTATCTCTGCATAATTTGGTGCTTCTCACAGGCTGAGGTTGGAAGAAGAGTTATTATGGCAACTTCTGTGCAAAGCACCCATTAGCGGGAAACCTCTCTTTTAGTGTTGCCCCAATGACACAATATGATGTGGCCCATAATGTCACCAAGATGAACCCTTTCTGAAAAATTACCAGCCTTCTTGACAATTAAATGCTGTTCACAAGAACAACCCTATGCTGACAATAACCCACGCTAAGATCTCTTTATCTTTAAACTCTGCTTTAAGTGATAGCTGTAATTCTTTTTTGGTTTTATTTTGGTTTGTTTGGATTGTTTTTAAGTTTTTTTTAATCCTATTTACATTATTAACGCCAACAAGAAGTTATGTCTTCAACAGGGCCAAAATAATATGGCCAATGTCTTTAATTTTTAGTATTACATTTGAGAAAGAAATGGAAGCATTTAACTGAGATCTTCAGCTGAGCTAAATTAATATGCTGCACAGCTGAAGGTGGTAGGAGAAGATGGCTCAGAGCCATATTTCTGCTCCCTCACTCCTGAATTGGCTAGAAATCAAATAAGCCCCCTTGACAACACCAGAAGTGACTGGCCTAAGTAGCATGGGCTACTTAGTCCTAGAAGGACCATTGTACAGGATCAAATTGTGGTGGAGTGGAATATTCCCTGCTTTAACTCCGAGTTGCTAAAGCCCTTGGGGATTTGACTATATCCACAGTGAAAGATTCTTCACCAACATCCTGGGTCAGCTTTCTGACTACTTCAGTAGTGCAAAACACGTAGAGCACGAGCCACTGGTCTAGTCTATTTAGCACACCCCCTTGCACACACCAGCTACCACAACTTTTTCTGTTCAAAGTTACACGGCACACCACTCAGCAGGGTTGAAAGGTATGCCATAACCTGCTTCTTCAGCTAGCAATTTGATACCATACCAGGTCTGTCAGATCTGACTTCTGTTAGCCTAAGAAGTATACCACATTAAAGCACTATTTTTCCCTTGAGTTAAAATCATCCACTCATTAATTTTCCCTTATACATGGTGTTATAAGCAATTTAATAACACCAAATAATAATCCTCTACAGTACCTCTGAGCCGATAAATCACAGATTTCAACAGTATGATTAGGAAAACTCAAGAGGAACTAAATTATATCTCAAAAATAATCCAGTGTATATAATCCAGTATATAAATCCAGTGTGTATATAATCCAAAATAATCCACCCAGGAACAAACCTTACATTTAATGAATAAATTCAGTCCACTGTTCTGCTATGCACACTCTTGCCCTGCTTCTGCTCATTTGTACTTTGGTAACTTAAGGAGAAACCCATCTTACTACTCATGAATCACAAACAGAAGCTTACTGTTTCAACACATTTTATAATCTCCATTCCTTCAGTAGTGGCATGACTGGATTTCATGCAGGACATTGTAATCTTTCCACCTCTGAAAACAGAGCAGTCGCTTTCACAAAGATATTGCACCACTTATATTTATCTCTGCAGGGAAGCACATCTATTATGCCTGTGACCCCAAATCATCAAAATAATTTTTTTCTAAACAAAATCCAAGGACTGTATAATAGGACACACACAGAGGACTATTTTGCATAAATTACCTAATGTATCTATGTTTAGCAATGAAACAAGCATATTTTCTCTATATGGACACTGCAAAGTCTTCAGCATAAGAATTGCATTTTATGAAGCTACTGTGCAATTGCATTGTACAAAACCTGCACATTTTCAGGTTCTAGAATTGTTTCAAATTGCAACTAACCTATTACATGTAGATGTATCTGTTGAATGTGCACAAAAACCTTGGCAATCTGTGCTACTGCAGCACTCAGTACTTACTGCAACCTTTCAGTACTTCAGTATAAAGATTGGGACAAACTTTTTAGCAGGGCCTGCTGTGATACGACAAGACGTAATGGTTTTAAACTAAAATCTGGTATATATAGACTAGCTAGAAAGAAGAAATTTTTCCAGCGAGGGTGTTAAACACTGGAACAGGTTGTCCAAGGAGGTGGTAGATGCCCCATCCCTGAAAACATTCAAGGTGAGGTTGGATGGTGTATGGATTGTCTGGATCATTGTTAGTGAATGAGATTTGGTAACATTTAATGCATGCAGGTGACTAATGGGGGGTTGTAAAAGCAACCCAGTTTTGGATTGCCTTGATGCCCTGCTTCAGCAGAGATGACACGTGGGGGGAATATCTCAGTCCTGAGTTGTCCAATAAGCCATAGACCAAACTGCAAGGTGCTGCATCCTTTAAAGAATCAAAACCTGAGTCAAGCCTTGAAATCCCTCAACAAATAATATGCCCCAAGTCTCAATCCAAACCACTATTCAGTTACCTAAGCAAGATAAAGACAAGCTGGGACATTTGAGTTTCATCTTCAGCCAACAACTCTGTGTACCCAGACAATCACAAAATCAGAAAAAGAGAAATAAAAGCAGAATATACAGAAATGAACTTTCCCCGTAGACAAATAAAGCTAGATAAGGGGAAACTCTATTATATTCCCAAAGAAAATAATAAAATCCACTCAGCAATAGTCTTGCTCACAGTCACATAAATCAGGGGATAAAAACCCTAAGATCTCGGTTGGGAAGCAGGAGTCACTTTTCCAACTATACAGTTGGTCTGTGTAGAGACCTTTCCCTCTTGATGGGGACACTGGTCAAGGTTACTTCCCTGGGATTTAAACCTTTCACCAGTAAAGGTGAGTATCTTGCATGCTGTAAATTTGTGACCATGGGAGATGAACTAACGTGTAGCATGTAGCACTCTTTATGGGTTCTAATACTGTGTTCTTGTTTTGGAGTTGTAATAGTGCATTCTTCTGTTGTACCTGTGAAAACCTACATTAGGGATGTGTCAAATTTGCAAGGACAGTTCAACTAAATTGTTTGCTTGAGCCTTGCACTTAAACCTGTAAGCAAAGTTCAAATAAATCTTGGGGTTGTTCAACCTGGAGAAGAGGAGGCTCGGAGGTGACCTTGTAGCAACCTTCCAGTATCTGAAGGGGGCCTACAAGAAAGCTGGGGTAGGGCTTTTTACAGTGGTGTGCAGTGAGAGGACAAGGGGATATGGTTGTAAGATGGAAGAGGGGAGATTTAGGTTAGACATTAGGAAGAAATTTTCCTGTGAGGGTGGTGAGACACTGGAACAGGTTGACCAAGGAAGCTGTGGCTGCCCCATCCCTGGAAGTGTTCCAGGCCAGGTTGGATGGGGCCTTGAGCAACCTGGTCTGGTGGGAGGTGTCCCTGCCCATGCAGGGGGGTTGGAACTAGATGATCTTTAAAGGTCCCTTCCAACCCAAACGATTCTATAATTCCATGATAAATAGTTTAGTTGAATCTTTTAGCTCTCTTTTTCACCAATGGGAACAGCTTTAGTGAAAAGCAGGATGTCTAGCCAAAAAGTAGTTAACTGCAAGAATTTGTTATCTGAAAGAGGCGTGCCCTTTGAACCCTATGTAACTCTGTGTAACTATTAATAAAATTGAGAGCTGTGTATCAACCATATTGGTTTTAGTCACAGTCTCTGTGTTTTCGCACTCTTCCCGACAGAGAGGTTGCTTTAGATGATTTTTAAAGGTCCTTTCCCACCAAAACTGTTCTATTATTCTATTCCCTACACCTGATCTACATTCACAAGATACATTCAGGCACAATTCTGAAATCTCACTTCTATCAATTTATTTCCCATCACTGTTAACAGGCCTACTATTAATCTGGCTTCCATTTAATAAATTTCAAATAAAAAGACACAGCACCAAGATGTACAGTGAGTTAGCACCATTAATTTTGCAGAACCTTCATGCATATGTTCTACAAAGAACAATTTCTGTTTCACTTTGTTTTCTATCTGGGAGCTTTTAATTATTTACAGAGAACTGAATTCTGGATCTGTTATTTATGCAAACAGTACTGTTTTAATTAGACAAGTCTTCTTTCATGACTAAAGATACAAAGGATCATTTTTATATCCTGAGGAGACATTCCACAGATTGTGTTCCAATGGAACTTCTCCTAAAGTTCATGGGATGGCCAACAGGAATTATGAATTTATGAGTCTTTTTTTTTCCCTGCACACTCTAAACAAAGATCCAAAATAACTGTAGAAAGCTTCTCTTAGCGTGAGGTTTATCCCCCTTGACTTTTATTTTTATACACAGCATTTTGTACTCTCTAGCTGTTATAAACATTAAAAAAAACCCCCAAGCAGTTCCACTTAAACTCTGGAAGACAGACTGATAACAGATTCTATCGGGGCAGCAAAACTACAAAACTATTCTGAACCTGATCCAACAATACCTGCACACTTCCACTCACTGTCACTTCCACTCACTATGTTTTGTGACACCCCTCTAAATTTCCTAGTAACATGAGGTGTCTTCCTTGACTGGAAAGTAATGCTTGCATGCTACTGCTTTCTTGAATTCTTCTTTGAGATAACAGTGAGTACTGCCTAACTGTAGGTTTGGGTTTCTGTTGTCTGTATTTGTTGTAATAATTTCTTTAAGCTCTTTAGGCTAAGAGCTAGCACCATGGACATCAGAGGGTAGTTAAGGGAATAAAAAGTTCCACATTCTTGTCCTTCATGTATTTTTTTTTTAAACTGCTCTATTACTGAAACAGTATACTTGCCATATTTGACCAAAAGCTTGATTAATGCTCTCAGTTGTGGTAGATTTAAAAAACACTGATCACTATGAAGCTGTAATGTAACACTCAAGTCAATGTGAGTAAGAACCAGAAGGTTTTTGCAATCATTTGGAAGCAGGGCTTTTTGACCATTCAAGAAATGTTTTAACTCTTCATCTCTCATAGCTCACTTTCTGTTTACATCATGTTGATTGCCATATCATCACAGTACTTCAGAAATATAGTTAGAATCAAGTAATACAAATTACTGGTACAGCATTGGTTTCAAATCACAGAATGGTTTTGATTGGAAGGGAACTTAAAGGTCATCTAGTTCCAACCCCGATACCATCAGCAGGGACACACTCCACATCATGCTGCTCAAAGCCCCATCCAGTCTGGCTGTGAACATTTCCAAGGATGAGGCATCCACAACCTCTCTGGGCAACCTGTGTCTCACCACCCTCACATGAAGGAATTTCTTCCTAATGTATAACCTAAATCTACCCTCCCCCAGTTTAAAAACATTACCCCACGTTCTATCACTACAGGCCCTTGTGAAAAGTCCTTCCTCAGCTTTCTTGTAGGCTCCACTATAAAGTCTCCCTGGAGCCCTTTCTCCTCCAGGCTGAACGATCCCAACTCTCTCAGCCTGTCCTCCCAGGAGAGGTGCTCCAGCCCTCTGATGATCTTCATGGCCCTCCTGAATGAAGCACATTTATAGCATTCCTAATTTCCTCTGACACTGTGCTAAGTTTAAAAGTGAGATATTTTGTCCTGTTTTCTTTCTTTCACAGAACATTTGCTAACTTCAGGAGAAAGTTAGAGAAACACAGGTTTGAAGGTCAATCTGGTGTCATATGACTGCTAAATATAAAAGCTTGACAAGTGAAAGAGCTTCAAAGGTCTTGGCATATTTTGCTTGGTGCACTTCTGTGTCTGCATGTATGCAGACTGCTTTTCTCAGTAGATAACAGATCTTAACATCACAAATATGAAAATTAATAAAATAGAAAATATCTTGGCAGGTATAGAAGCAGAGCAGAATATGTCTAACTGCAGTATTTTCTCTCATTACACAAATCTGTCTTTGATATATACTCTGAGAGGAGGAATCACATCATTTTCATATTCTCCGAACCTGCAAGCAGCATTGGAATGAAACTCTCATCATTAACAAAGCCTTCTGCATAAATGACATGGCAGCGTGTGCAGCACTGCACAAGGAGAAAGACAAAGTCAGTTAAATAACAAAAATATACCAATAGTGAATGGAGATAGGAATATATAGAGAGCTCCTCTCAGCCCATTTCCCTATCTAATTTCCATCGAAAAACAGCTTTGAAAGGAACTGTCTGTGCTTGTACATTTCTTCTTGAAATACTGCCCATGATCCTGGGACCCTTAATGCAATTCTGCATTGCCAGTACTAGAACATTTTACAGATGTGCAGCCAGACTTCTTGCTATTTATAGATTCCTCTTCTGCAAACAGTGCTCTGTGGGGTTGTAATGCAGTGGCAGGCATGTTCTTTGATCAAGTGCGTACAACACATTAACTTAGGAAAATTCAGGTCTTCACCTGGTATGGCAAAGAAGGCATATTTATGAAGGTCAAGCAGAGACAACACTATTAGGAAGAGAAATGTGGAATTCATGAGGGCGCAGGACACCTACTGGGAGGACTATCTGAACGGAGGAGACATCTGGCAAAGACATTGAAGTAATAAAGGAAGGAATAGTCATATGTTCACTCACACTGAAGTGATGCTTTTTTCCTTAATTACTTCTGCAGGACAGCTGGTGAGAAGGGCAGTGATGCCTGTGAATGTACGGGCAAAGCTGCTGAAGTTAGCAGGGGTGCAGTGTCCTTGGGGGGTCTGTACATGGCTGAGCCATGTGCTAATTGTTCAGTGAGAACGCAAGGCTCAATCTATTAACAGAAAGGGGGAGTTTGGCACACACTCGCGTTTTTGCCTGTCTCTTCCTCGCACCCTTCCAGAGAAGCTGCTACCGCATCCTGCATCCTTCTGCTCTTCCAGATCTGAAACTTCGCACCCAGATGTACACCTTGAGAAGTCTCAGTGAGGTCAAGACAGCCTTAGACAAGTAAACAAGGTGTGCTGAACCCCAATATTGAGGAAACCGAAGGTAAGGGCGGTTCGGATTTCACGTAGAAATCCTGAGAGCTCTCACGGTACCCTCTCGGTCCGAAGGCAATGCAAAGCTATTCTCGGTATTGCTCAGGTCAGCCGGGCACAAGGAAGGCTCCTCCTGCCCTCCTCCCCGCCTCGGGCACCTCAGCTTGGTAAGATCTAGGATGCTGTAAAAACACCGATACTCCTTATGATCCCCAGACAATCCTAGCCAAGTCTCTACACCGTTCTTCCAGGCGAAAAGCGCTCAAAGCTGACCGAGGTGCTGTCGCAAGAGACCTTCTTTGCACCTTTCAGCCTCCTCCAGCACACAAGCGACCGTCCCGCATCCTTCCCGCCGCACGCACCCTCCTCTCCTCCCGGTCCCCCATACCCCGCACGGAACCTCACCTCCTCCCGGCCCACCCAGCTTCTCGGGGAACCAGTCGTAAAGGGGCGGCTTCCGGGAAGTAGCCCGAGCGACAGGAGGGTTCAAGCAGGGTGCAAAGTTCTCCGCCGAGGGCGAACCGAGGGAAGAAGGGGGGAGAGAGAGGGAAGAAGGCGGGGAGAGAGAGGGAAGAAGGCGGGGGGGGGAGACGGACGGACGGGGGAAGGATGCAGGAAATCATAGCAGCAACTGAGGCAGGAAAGGAGCCGGGAAAGTTTATCTGCACTTAGTGCTGGTTCTGCTAGCACATCAATGCTCGGGGCTGAGGGAGCTGGGGCGCCGGGCTCCGCCTCGCATCCTTACCTCTGTGCTGTCGGCGGCGTTCTCCGCCATTTTCCTCCTCAGGAGCAGGCAGCGGGAGGAGTGTTTCATTCCCATAAGAGCTAGCCAAAGGGTTAGGGCTTCGAGGTTGGCGTTGTGTTTTGTGTTTTCGAAGATTTCTGAACACTGGTGCGCGCCAAAGGACGGTAAGGGGAAAAAAAAAAAAAAAATAATACGGAAAAAAAAACCCAGCTATAGATCAGTCAGCTTTGTCCTTTCTGCGTCGTCTACGGGAATGTTTGTCTCCTCTTAGCATCGGGAGCTCCTCGGACACTTTCAAGTCCTCCTCTTTCTCCCCTCTCCTCCACCTCCAGCGAGCTCCTGGGATGGGCAGAGAGAGGCGGCACACGCTCTTCGGGTTAAACTAAAAGGCAGTCGGGTTGCGAGTCCTCCTCTTCAGAGAAAGCTGTCGGGCTAAACAGGAGAGAAGCACCAGCTAAACTGAACTTGGGCGTACAGTGACCAGCTGGGCATCTTTGTGTCTTGTGGCTTCTCTTCCAGAGACAGAGGGAGCCAGAGACAAAGCAATAGGACAAGGAAATCATAGCCCTTTATTTTCCTTCTTTGGGCTTCTTTCTTTCTGTCTAGGTTCCAGGAAACTTCCCTTAAAGATAGTCACAGAATTTGCCACCCTCTTTCCGTGAATGTCTTCTGAATTAGCAACCCCTCCTCCTTCCCTCTCCTCTATCATTCCCCTCTTCCCCCTCTCTCCCCTTCCCCCTTCTCTCCCATTCCCCCCCACTCCCTTCTGCTCTTGGGCAGAGCTCGGTGCCCTTATCTGGGAATTGCATTTACGTGTCTTTCGTAGAAAAAATAACATTATACCAAGGTTCCCCCCCCCCTCATCTACACTCTCTTACACATCAGCACACATTCATGTCTGCGTCCACACGTTGTCTCCCTCTCACACAGACATGCACGATTTTGCTTCTTCCCCATCCCTCCTCTTCTTTTGAATCAGCATCACTTTTCTTTGCAAGGACTCTCGGCAAGGCTCTTTGAGAGCAACCGAAGTCTGCTCCAGCTTCTTTCCTCAGACTTAAGTAGCAAACCTGCTTTCTTACTATATCTTCTCGTGTGTGTGCTCCCAGCTTCTGTTTTACTTGACGTTTTTCAGCAGGGTCCACACTCCGTCGTGAATTGGAGGAATACAGTCCCCATCCGGCTGCAGCTCCCGCTGAAAAGGAGGAGGAAGGAAAGGGGCGGAGGGAGAGGTCTTTCTGGGGAGGGAAGAGGTTAAAGGTGTTTTGAACTTCTTTTTAGCCTTTTCCTAATGACATTTCCCTTCGTGGGAGGGCACTGCCACCTTCCCCACACGTTTATCTTGCTTTTCACTCCTCCAGGCATTTTCTAGTTCTGAGCTGTCAGCTGGGAGGATTAGGTTTGCCTCACTCGTGTTGCTGTGGGTAAGGGCGGGAGAGGGGGCGTATTACATAATTAATCCTTCCAACTTCACTTTCCGCAGCTCCATCTCCTGCCCACTGTTCTCACGTTTCTGTTTTGTTTTTTATACGGAGGAGGTGAGAAAATAATGCTGGTGTGTGGGTGCGTGTTGCTCGAAGGATTTCAAGGACCAGAACAGGATTTCTGCTCTCTGAACAGTTTAAATAATCTCCTCTGGGGGTGCCAATGGAGACCTGAAGAAGGGATTTGAAAGATTACTTTTGATGTGTATTTTAAGCACATTGCCAGCTCAGATGCTACATCAGTACAGATTAGGATAGACATGGGGTTTTCAATTTATGCCCCTTGCAGCCTATTTTAGTGTCTTTTAATTAGAGTTTATCCTCAGCTGACCTCTAGAATAGTGACATGCCATTAAATAGTGCCAAAGCAAGAGGAGGTTCCTGGGCACACAGGGTGCTGAAAGATTCCTGAAGATGAGGGAACAGAAAGAATGTGAGTTAAAGACCAGGGAGGAAAATTATTCTCCTATCCCATGAGGCTGATGAGGTAGGGCCAAGAAAACTGAATAAGCAATATTCTCCCTTTTACTAGAATGACCCTCACAAATTCTTGTTCAGACAACGATCAGTAGGTATGCAATTGATTGCAGCAATTTGTAGTAAATCACATAGAAGTAAGCAACCCAGAGGAGCAGAACATGTGTGATATGATGAAATGTCAAGTGACAATGATAGTATGCCATGTACCACACTGATACCATATGGAAAATGGAAAGGTTTCAGAATGTGAGAGCATGTACATATACATGCCATACAGCTTGAGTATGGACTTCTGTGACATTCTTGCAGAGCCATTTGAATCTTCATTTTTTCACAAGCCTCTGATAACCTGCTACTCCTTTCAACTTATCTCTATTCTATCACCTCCTCACCATTATATTATTTTCAATAACCACGCCACTGTTTATAAAGTAGAATTTTATTTCACACCGTGTAGGCATGAGGCTCAAATAAGGAGAGAAGTGGAAGCACATTCCTCCTTTTCTTTGGGACTGCCATAGTGCTCTTAAAAGGCTTAAAACTCTTCAAACGTGGAAGTCCTTATAGCCATTGCTGATATAAGCTACTGTAGAGCATTCCAAAGCTAACCTCACAGTCTGGGGCTGTGGAACTCTTTCTCATTAAGTGCTTTGATTTTTAGGTGGGGGGGGGATAAAGAAAAAAAAATCTGCAAATAAAAATTTAGGGTGCCAGAATTTTTGTCAGAATGTTTTTCTCAGCTCTGTCATGAATATCTGGTGGTTAGTGAGTGTGTGAAGTTTTAGTCATCGTGCATTTGGGCTAACCTACATAGTTTTAGTGTGTCTCCTCTGTTTTCAGGTGATGCACGCCACTAAACTTAGCCTAATTAAATATTTTAAAATAAACCAGTGTTCTATATTGAGAGAAAGAATTAGATTTTTCAAAACTGTTCCAGGACATATTTTCCAGTTTTCTCTGACAGCTGGGTCTATATTTCTGGTACAGCTCAAAACACTCTTTAGTCAGCTAAATGAGGCATTTGATTTTCAAAAGCACTCAGCAATTGGCAAAACTGGCAGGGAGAAATTTAATATTTCCTTCCTTCTTCTGCTTCAGATGCTGCATGACTTGCCCTGGCACCTACTCTTGTCCTCCTCCACCTCTTTGTCAACACAGATGATACCTGACTGTTCATCCTTGAACTTGGGGCTGATGCTTTACAGATACCAGGAAAACCTCCAAGTCTCATGTTTTCCAGCATAAGGATGACTGTTCTGGTCCTGAGCTCCTTTGGAAATCTGCCAGATGGTTGGTGTCCTCACTCCTCCTTTTATGTTCTATATATGACTGAGGAAACTGCTTTCAAAACAAACACCATTTGCTCTAATCTGTTTTATTCCTAGGGAAAAATAATTTGTCCTTCAGGACTTTTTTTTTTAATCAGTCATGGGTAGAATGCATGGGTAGTCATGCAAGAATCAATTAGCAATATTAGTTAAGAGGCTGAAAGCAGCATGTTTACACGTACAGATGTCTTTGTGCACACACAGATACTCAGCCAGTCCTTCAGTTTGAACACAGCCCTCAGTGTGTGTTCCTGTTGATAGAGTGTTCACAGTAACACTGAAATTGAGGAATATGAGCTTTTCTACTGTTTAGAGGACAAATTCTTACCTCAGACATGTGAATATGAATCCTGATGACATCTGTGGTTACCTATGGGTGATCTTTGGCCATTAGAACTGAGTTTGAAACATATTTTTGATCCCTTGTTTTGTTAGATCTCAGGAAAAAAGAATACTGTAATGAGAAAAATGTTATGGTAGTAGGAGTGCATTTGTAACAAAGTCAGGAGATGTCAAAAGCATCTCCTGAATTTAAATATTATGTATAAATATGTGTGAAGGTCACAAAGTATGTTACAAATGAAATGGGGTGGTGCTGAAAAGAAAATGTAAAGGGAAGCATTTATTTCAGATTTCCAATAATAGCAGCTGTGGTTGAGGCTGCTTTGCTACTTGCTGAGTGTGGCAATAATACTACACTGGCCCTTATAAGAGTTAGACTTGTTGCCAGCTTTGTCATTAGCTTGGATGAAATCCAAATGTCTTCATTGGAGGTGGCATAATCCTGTGTATCAGTACAGACTGAGAAATTGCAGGGAAGACCTAATAGAAAGCATCTGGAGGTTAGAGGGTGGTGCTGGAACCAGGCTGAATATGATTCATCATGCTTTCTGAGTGCATAAAAGGTGTTAATAAGCTACATTAAATCATTAAATAAAGTATTAATGATCTACATTAAATGGAAACTCATCAGTAGAGAGAGAGAAGTAGCAGGAGAGAGGAACATTGGAGATGGTTCAGTGAAAGACTACCATGATGGTCTCCTAGGGCAGCAACATCTGAAGCATTGAGATTACTTCAGTGACAGAGATAAATGTTCATAATATCATGGTATGTTAGACACTGACCTGTAGAAGTGATAACACAACCTTTTTCAATACCTACCTCACTTTTTGAACTATTACAGATCACATACACTCAGAACACACAATGAGATTCTGTTTAATAGCAAAGTCATCTTCAAATTACAAGGAAGCTAAGAAGTATTATGTGAAGGGTTTTCCCACGTAATGTAGGAAAAACATGGATGTACTGGAGTGAGTGGCCACAAAAATTATTAAGTAACTGGAGAACTCACTGATATAAACAGGGAATGAGAGTACTTGATGGAGGAGAGGGAAAAGAAGATGAACACAGACTATTCTCAATAATACCCAGCAAAAGGACAAGAGGAAATGGACACAAATTGAAATATAGCACATAAAAACATAAGAAAAACCCCTTCATTACTGTGAGACTGCCCAAAGACATTTTGGAGACTTCTTCCTTAGATATATTCATAACCTATAACCTAAGCCATATCCATAAATGGCCCCAAGCAACTCGTTCTACATGACAGTTCTTTGAGTGGGGGGTTAGACTATGTGACTTCCAGAGATATTTTCCAACCTCAATGTTTCTGTAATTCTGGAAAATCTATGAAAATCACTTTGTGACTGTCAGGTCTTGCAAAGAGCTATCTTTCTTTTTGCTTTCTCTTCATATTACTCATGAAACCTTGAAAATAGAAGATGATGTATGTACCAAGGTGACTTTTTAAGTGCAGCCAATTCTTTCACAGTATGCTTAGCAAATCTGATGTGGAGGCTGGACAAGTGAAAACATCCCCATGCATTCAAACACAATGTTTTGTTTCTTTTTAAGTATCATAGCCTTAGCTGTTTCTTTCCATCTTAGGCTACAGTGCATGCTCAAACACTTAAATTGCTGTGTCATACAGGGTTAAATTGCAACAATTAAGCTTAGTCTTTTCTTGCTCTCTCTGTTTTTGTCACATTCTGTTTTTCACCCATTCTAAAACTTCCTTTTTTTTCCTCTTGCATTTGTTGAGATTGATTTGTTGATATATTGATAAATACTGTTTCCCTATTTGCCCTGAGTGATATTGCATAAAGCCTTGGGACCACTCTTGTAAAGCATTTTAACTGGAAGGTCTATGAAGATCACTTAGATGTCTTTGCAGGTCTAGCAAATAGCCATTTTTCTTCTTGCTTTCTCTTTCAAAACTGTCTTATCCAATAAGTCATGCTGCTATGTGTTTCACTTTTTCCTTTTGTGAACTATTTTCTTAAAAAAATATGCAGATGTGTTCAGCAGTCACTGTTGACAGGTAAACAACTGTGACTATGACAGTGGACTGGCACTTTTTTTCTTCACAGTTCAGTATTTTCATTCTTCTTCTATTAAGGAAAACTGACAAAAAGCTGCTGTCTCCCACTAAAATATAAAAAAATAATTAAGTCTAATCAGTATTGCGTGTATATTAAGAGCTGAGAGCAATGTAGCTTATTTTCCAGAACCAGTTCAGAACTTGCCTGATATTGCTTGATGATGGTTCCAAGTAAATTAAATACAACCAGGCTTTGGCCAGGTTATAGTGTAGAGTCAGCACTTTGAGGTGCCTCAGATGATGATTTTTCTGGATGCAGAGCTCAGCCACTTGGGTTATTGTGGACTTTGGCAGTTTGATGTGGTTTTGGACTTTGATGCAATCTGGAGTTTCTGCTAATTCACCTGTGGTCCCTGCCAGAGAGAAGATTGACTTATTTGTACTAAACTCTGCATAATACAGGTATAACTTTGTGACCCAGGTGTTAATTGTGCCCATCTTCTCTCTTTTTTTGAACTAAATGGACTAGAAGATGGTAGAAGCAAAAGAGCCAAAATCAAGAAGTTTCACGTGTGGTAAACTTGTATTTTCTTTTAGGGGAAAAACATTTAATAAACCTTGCATAATGCTTTTGCTTGTAGTATCCAGAAACCTGCTTGATATAATAAGAAACCTGTGGAGATATAGGTATCTCATGTATCATTTGTTGAAGTTAGAGAAGTTGGTACAGCAGAGTTGTTCACAGTTGTTCAAGCAAGAACATAGCTAGTGCTTCTAAAGGGAAGGCAAAGCTTCTTGAAGGAAAGAACTTTTGATACTAGCTGCTTTTGTTACAGATGCCTAGAGAAGCTCATCAAGCTTGGAATCCTGTTGTTGCAGCCATTCAGATCCTGCTTTGGTAGTTTGCCACGAGGTAGATGAGAGCAAAGTGTTGTTTCCTTGTGCCACAGACCTCACATGAATTATGTGCAACATACAACAAACTCCAAGAGGGCTGGGCCAGAGCCAGTGTTCAAGTCTGTTTCAGTAGCTGACAGGATCTTTGTGTTCATAAACCTAAGAACTGGCATACTGGGTAAAGCTTGAAACAAAATTCAAGCTGCTAGATCCAAACAATACATGAGTAAAAGCTGGGGGTTCATAAAAAAGTGATTCAGAGTTAGAACTCTTCTGGTGACCGAGATAATCTGTGGGATCCATTCTCATTAGGAACACAACCTGCTACAGTGTGGAAACAACAAGAATAGAATGGATGGGTTTAGCAAGAAGAGTAAACTGCTTCTATGGTTATATTTATTATATTTACTGCAGTCTTGGAACCTATAAGAAGCAGCACAGAATAGGTAATCAATTAATGACACACACACACAAAAAATAAGTGGCACATTCTCTTCCTTGAATGTGGTATGTTCTGGAAATAGATATAAATCACAATTTATAAGTATTAAATCCATGTGTACCAGCTGCCAAAGAACTACCAGCTTGGTGAGGAGGAGAAAGGAAACCTACAGCAATCTAAAAGAGAGGATTCATGTTACAAGTAAATTTAAGGCATGTTTTTAAAATGGCATATGATGGGCCATGTTCATTCTATGTGAGTGTGAGCTCAGGAGGAATTTGAGACACGCTGGTCTCAGAATTAATATGCTGTTGTGTGTCTTTTACTGTCAGGATAAATTAAAAAATCCCCATAACCTTAAGGCACAAAGAATCCTATAATGGTCCCTGTAAATTATGTTCAAACAGAAGTATAAACTTTTGAAGAACGATTTGAATGAGAAAGTTTATTCAAGTTTCTAGCACCTATGGATGAAATACACACATGGTTAAAAGCCTTAGACTTTTCATCTAGTCTCTGTTCCCATTTACTAGATGATATTATATGTCTTTCAGTTTTGTAGTCTGTAGTATTATTATCTAGATTACTATTACTCTATAATATTAGCCTGCATTTTGGGGTATGGAGAATTAGTTGATGTCTATATGTCCTCTGTGTTGTACATGTCTAGAGATGATACAAAAGTCTCCATATGTGCAAATTGTTATTTAAAGCACTTTTTACATGTGGCACAAGGATGGGAGACACCACCTGGATTATAATGTCAGGTATTGTAAGGGAACATCATCAGGCCCACTGGAAACTTACACTATGTTAATCATCCCTTACACTGCAAACCAAGCAGCCTTCATTGTCTTGTACAGTCTCATAATCTGCAGTACAAAAGAGCAAAAACTCCTCAAATCATGGTTTGCAAAAGAAGACAGAAGAAGAGATCAAGGGCATGGTGGAGAGTATTGTCAAATAAAGTAGCCTAATTTTGGTTACCCCCTAAGGCTCAATGTATTTTGTGGCAATTGCAGAAGCCTGCAAAAACTATAAAATGCAAATGCAGAATATTCCAACCCTTGGCTTGTCCCTGTGCTCTCAACCCTGGTCATCCTGACCTCTGAGTTATTAGTTCCTTGTACACTTACAACTAATCTACAGTATGGTTGTTAGAGACTAGAAGTTCTGTACATGGAATGATGATGATTAGTGTAGTATAAGAACTGACTGTTATCAAGAAGTGTGTTGCTGAAAACAAATTAGAAAAACAAATTTAAATTTACAGTTTACAACTGAGCTGATTTCTCAGTTTTCTAAGAATTGTCATTCCTGCAATCTCTAATTCCCTGACTTGATATATAATATACAGATATATAGATCTGCAACAAGTTACAGTCACAGTGGAGCTGTGTGTCTTGGCTGTGCCAATGCCCAGAACCAGTACAATCATTAATTCTGTGTGACTCTGCAGCAAACAGTGTGTAGTAGAGGAACTCTGCAACTAACTTGAGATAACAGACTGACCTAATATGAAGTGGTTGACCAAACTCCTGGTTACCTGCACAGCAAAATACTTGGCAAACCATTGGATGAACTCTCCCAAGTGGGAATTTCATACAGTCCTGGAGTTTCCCCCAAGCAGTTCCTGCTGTGTAGAAGTAAATTGACAGGCACTGTTACTATGGTACTGTCTCAGACATGCCCCCAGGAAGCTGCTGCTGAATTGTCCAAACTGTGCACAGATAGGATAGCTGTGTCTCATCGTTAGAGGTATTCTTGCAGAAACAGGAATCTTTGCAGGTAACACTTTAAACCTCTGGATTACGTTTAAACAGCTAAGACTCTGTGCCACCTGTATTCCAAGAATTCAGCAGAATTAGTTAATGGGGCAACTGTGTTGTGATTCCCTCACACAGAAGGAGCCAGGAGAGAGTGTTACTGGTTTTAATGGTCCCTTAGCAGCACTTTCACAGCCCCACTAACTTTGGAGCTCTGTGATTTCCTAGCCAGTTTACTTTCACTGTTTTTTTTTTGTTTGTTTGTTTTTTACCTGTCAAGCAAAAGTTCTGTTCACGATGTGGAAACATTAAACAATTCCTCCCACAAGGGAGGTGTGGGACAGAAGACGATAAATAGTTTCCATGGTCTCTAAGCAGCGCTTTCACAGCCCCACTCAAGTTGGAGCTCTGCGCTTTTCTAGCCAGTGTGTGGTCACCTGCATTTTTCATCCTCTATCTAGAGGCCTGCTCACTACGTGAAAACTTCCACAGAGAGCTGGGAACACTGGAATACCGAATGTGCGGTGACCGAATGCTCCTGCTGCATTAAATGTTCACTTAGCAGCGCTTTTAGAGCCCCAATAGTGCTGGAGCTCAGTGCTTGCTTGATCCCGTAATGTGCTCCTTTAGGATGCCCTCTAAACATAGCCCTGCTCCCGAAATAAAAGCGTCGCACCACTGCCACCACAAGGAAGGTGCTGGAACTGGATGTGGCTGATAATTCTCCGAGCAGCGCTTTCACATCCCCACTAGCGCTGGAGATCTGCGCTTTCCTGGCCGCTTCCATAAAGCTTTCGTTTTATGCCTTGTGTAGACAGAGCTACCGCTCCACAAATAAAAACACTTTGTGATTGCTCCCATACAGAAAGAGCCAGGACAGAACTCCCTTGCTTGTTCTAATCTCTCTTAGTAGAGCTTTGACAGCTCCACGAACTATGGAGTTCTGTGCTTTCCTAGCAAAACCCACTGGCAACCCTTTTTGGAGCAGAGCTTCAAAGCCGAGCGTCATCTTAAGTGACCAGAAAGCGCGGAACTTCAGCGCTCCCGGAGCTGTGGAAGCGCTGCTAAGAGAAGCATCCTCCGCAGTCACTCCCAGCGAGGTCCTCCTGGTGGCAGAGGTCCAGCTTTTTTTACCTAGAGGCAAGGGCTCTGGTCAGACAGAAGAACAAACGAGGCTGATGTTGGGTGGTCCCAGTATTAGTGGGGCTGTGAAAGTGCTGTTGAGGGACCATTGGAACCAGAGAAAGCATGCTGTCCTAGATTCTGTGTTGGAGGGCTTGCTACACGTTTTCATTTTTAAGAGTAGCTCTCTCTATAGGCACAAGAAAGAGAGTTAAGTGGCTGAAAGCTCCATTGCTAGTAGGGCTGTGAGTGCATGGCTATAGTATTCTCCGAGATGCGTTTTCACAGCCCTGTGCTGGGGGTTTCCCTTGCCACTTTAGGGTCACCTGAATTTTTCACCTGCTATTGAGAACCCTGCTCACAATGGGAAAACTTGGAAAAAGGGATGCCAGGGGAAGGAGATGGCCAGAAACAGCTTTAGGTATTACAACTTTTGTTTTGGAGCAATGGCTGAACATTTCACATTTTGGAGCTCAGATGTGGAGAAAGGTAGAAACTGTGGAAGGACGTTTGAACTTTTACATGTCAAAAAAAAGTTCCAGTGTTTTTGTGGCTTTGAAAAGGGGACCACGGAAAAGGCCAGCAATAACTTTCAGGACTTACAGCTTCTGCTTCAAAGCAGAATGTTTTACATTTTGGAAATTAGATTTGGCAAAATCTGGAAAACAACAGTGCAAATGTTTACAGTTTTAAGAAAGTCAAGAGTCTCATCATTAGAGGTATTCTTGCAGAAACAGGAATCTTTGCAGGTAACACTTAAAACCTCTGGATTAGTTCCAGTGTGGATGGGCCTTTCAATAGTGTGCCAGGGGAAGGTGATGGTCAGCAACAGCATTCAGAACTCTCACCTTCTGTTTAGGAGCAGTGTCTCAACATTTTACATGTTGGTACTCAGGTTTGGCAAAAGCTGGAAACTGAGGGGATGAACATTTAAAGTTTTAGGTGGCAAGCAATCAAAGAGATCCAATGCATCTGGGTCTCTGAAAAACACTCCAAGGTAAGGTCATGCCCAGCAAGAGCTTTCAGGGCTCACAGTTTCCTTTTGGGAGCAGTGCCTGGATGTCTTAAGTTTTGGAGCCAAGATTTGAATTAGGTTTGAAACCAGCAGTACAAACAATTACAGCTAAACCTGGGTAGGCAAGCCCGGAGTTCCAACATTACTGGGGCTTTGAATATTGTGCCAGGGGAAGGTATCCAGTTTCCATCTTTCTCCACAACAGAGCTCTAAAATGTAAAAAGTCCAGGCACCACTCCCAAATGGTAAGCACAAGCCCTAAAAGCTGTTGCTGACCATCATACTTCCCTAGCACAATTAGTAGTGGTTTTCTTATACCTCAGTTCCAAAATGCAAAGCAAGGTGGCACACCGCCTTAGAACCTTCAACTTCAAACATCCTACCTCTTGGCCTCCAAGCTGGGCCAGATTCAGCTCTAGAATTCTAACCATCTGCCCATGGCTCCCAAACACAAGGTGTGAGGCCTGAAAGCTGTCGCTTGGCACTCATCATCCCCTGCAACCCCTTTCAAAGCTCCACCAAGACACATACTCCATGCTCGTTTGGCCCCTGCAACTACAAACGTCCGACCCATTGGTGTCCAACTCTGGTCAAGTTGGACTCTAAAGTCTGAACATACATCCATGGCTCCCAAATGCAAGATGCAAGGCCTGAAAGCTGTTTCTAATGCTCACCTTCCCCTGGCACCCCTTTCAAAGACCTACCAACACTCAGGCTCCACACCTGCCTTAGAATCTCAAACGTCAGACATTTAACTCCTCAGGCTCCAACTAAGGCCAAGTTTGGCTCCAAAATTCTAAACATCCACCAATGAATCGCATCTGCCAATCGATGTAGAGGGAAGTCGGAGGTGTGGAAGTTTCTGGTGGCCAGTTGGTGGCAATTGTCCTCCAACTTTTTCTTCTCCTTTCCACTACCATGCCAGGCTGAGATATCAATCATCCACTACTCATGGTGCTCAGGGAGGGAGAACCTGTGACTCGCAAATGCTTCCAGGTAAGAACTCTGTCTCCTGGTGGAAAAGGGATGAAGGGAAGGATGCCACGTGACAGCTCAAAGCTGTTCCTGAAAAAGGGAAGGTGCTGAGCAGGAACTCAGCAAGTGCTCCCAGATCAAAGGGACACACATCTACTGTCTGATCTTGTTGTATATTGTGCCTCCCTCAATGACTCAGGCACCTATTAGTCTCCTCAGAGATATTTCAGTGACAAAACATCCGAAAGAGACAGATAGAAACTTCTCTGTGGGTGTCTTGTTCCTTCCTGCCTTGCTCTTCTCCTGTCCCTGCCTTTCCTCTAGTGTCTGATTTGTTTTAAATTTCTCCCCAGCCTCTGCTTTTCCTATCCCTTCATCTTTTTCAAATTCTTTGTTTCCCTTTTTTCCTTTTAAGGAGACAGCTACACAGCCTATTGGCAACTTTTTCATGGATGTCATCTCCAGTGTTGGTGGGGTTAGGAGGAGTTAAAACCAGAACCCAGGAACATCTCTGTCATCTTGACCAGCATGCCCAGTTAACTGAGAAAAAAGTATGGAGGTTCTCAGGGAGGTTCCACTGGGGAGTGTTCAGTCATGTGGTTGGGGGTGGGAGTGGGGGTGACGGGAGGGCATTGGTGTTGCTGTCTGCTGCCTCCTGTACAGCAGGAGTTTGCTGCCTGAGAGATTCAGTGCACTCTCAGCTGTTTTAGGCAGCAGACTCTGTGCAGCTAAACAGAAAAGATGTTCTGCATGGGGCCACATGTAACTGACTGGAGGACTCCTGAGGATGAGTCTGCAAAATGTTCCAAGATTTTGCTAGTTGAGAGGCACTACTACACTGACCAAATATTTCCTCCAGAGTGACATTCCCTGCCTCTGTCCTCCACACCCCAGCCTATGGAAGTACCCAGAGAAACGTTGCACAAAGAAAGGGTGCCAAAAGTCTTTATTTTTTGAAAATTTTCTATGTCAAGTCCCAACACAGAAGAAAATGATGAGGAGAAAAGTCAGATCAGATGGAAAGAGAGTGTCTCAGTTGGCAGCAATAGTTGATTTTATCCAGGAGACGTAATTGCAAACCTTGGTATAAACTCCAGGGTAGCCTTTCCGCGCACAGCCAATACCCCAGGAAACAATGCCCTGGAGCTCCCCGTTGCAGACGACTGGACCACCGGAATCCCCCTGTGAACATAAGGGGTAGGGGTAGTCAGCAAATGGCACCAGCAAAAGTGGTGAGCCAGGGATCCCAGAAACCACTGACATTCAAGGGAGCTCCAGTGAGCTTTTTCTCCCGAGAAGTTCTACAAAGGTCATTTCTGATTACCACACTATGCCTGATGCTATTGTACCTTACTTTAGCTCCACAAGGGCACCCCAGGAAAGGAGGCCGGAGCTGCCTGCTTTTGACAGATGCAGTCTTGGCAGATGCTTAGGGTATGAATGTCTTAAACATTGTTCTACCCAATGTTTCCATGGAGTTAGGCACATGTAAAATGCAAAGCAGTTGTCAGGCACATTCCTAAGATACAGGAGGCAGCATAGTCTGCTCGTGTAGAATTAGGGCAGAGGTATTTGTTGTCTAGAAAAGCAGTCAGTGTGACTGAGTGGAAAAACCATAGCCTGACTCAGTAAGCAACCTTGACCCCAAGTCTTCCCTGGTATTCAGAAAGACAAGATTCTGAAATGCCTGTTCAGTTAATAGAGCAGAATCTGTGATATGATGGTCTCTCCTACTAGCAAAAGGCTGGGGAGAAACATATGGAAAAGGAGAGGCAGATGTTTTACCTGGCAGGAGTCTTTCCCTCCCTCCAAGAATCCTACACATATCATGTTCTCTGTAATTTGCCCAGGGTAGGCTTCGGAGCAGTCACTGGAGGAGAGTACAGGAGCCTCCAGGCACTGCAAAGTGTCCGGAAAGTTGCCTACAAGAAAATGGAGAGAGATGGTTGATGACACTTCTGAGTTAATTTCAGAGCTTGAAGAAAACCTTTCTGAGTTAAAAAAACCACAAAACATAAAAAAATCACTGAACATCTTGTTTTAGCAGTCATCATGTGTCCTCTGAACAGTAATCACAGCATGGTTTCCTGCTGTTTTGATGGAACAGATTCTACCCATGGCCCCACCACGCTACATCACAGCCACGCTCATTTCTCTGATACCTAGAAAGTCATCAATTGGCAAGTGTGGAGGTAAGAGCTACTGTAGTAGCACTCATGCTGGAGGAAACCTGGGCCTTGGGAAAACCATCCTCTCCTCTGGTGCAGGTTTAGATGTTGTCAGTAGATTACACACCAGTCACCATGCACACTGGGGAATGACACGGAGTGAATTAAGTGGGTTCATGTTTGTACATGTCATTCCTCCACAAGAGGAAGGACCTTCTCAAAGCTTGCCTTTCAAGCTGTTAAATGATTGTTGTCCTACACAGACTGACTGCTCAAGAAGCCTTGTCCCTGTGCTGCTTGGAGTCAAGTGTGAGGTGTCAGAGTGTCTCCTGTGCCCTCATGGATACTCACTGCCACTGCTGAGTGTGTTGCCCCAGCCAGAGATCAGACAGGAGGTGCCTGCAGCCACACAGCTCGTAGGCAGAGGCACTGTTTGGACAGATCGGTTGAGCTGGGCTGGTTTGGCAAGCTTGATGAGCATAATGTCATTGTCCAGTGTGGCATAGCTGAAGCCAGAGTGACGGATGATTTTAGCTGCATTGATCAACTGCTCTGTTGATTCTGTGAGCTCCAGGTTATGTTTTCCGAGCTGCACTTGGATGCGACTGGAAAAGAGAGGGAATGGCATGGAATTTACTGCTACAAAGCGCCCTGATGACCCTCACACAGAGCTTACCCACTGCCAGCACACATGCTGAATTTCCGTGGGTTTGTTACATATATGTCAGTGCTCTATACAAATAGCAAGATTAATTCTAATACTAAGAAATGCCAGCCGGTAATTTGTTGCTAGACTATCACAATGTCATTTTGGAAAGTGCTCTACATTCACAGAAACATTTGCAAATGTGCAAAACCCCTTAGGACGCCTCAGCCCAGGTTCCTGAATGAGCCACCCATGCCTTGGTTGTCTTCTTTCAGAATGGAGACACTTCCATAGCTGGATCTCAGAGCTCAGAATTTGTGCTAACAGTGAACTGGAGGCAAGAAATGGGTTAGAGAAGAATATATGTTTTTCCACTCACGATTTGTAGCAGTGAGCAGCTGACAGGATCCACTGGCTGTTGATGAGGGAACCTCCGCAGAAGTGATACCCAGAATTGAGGGACACCTGATAGGGAACAGAATTCTCTGCACAGGTGTAGCCTCCCACGATCTTGTCATCGTCATCATTAGTGTTGGTGGGGAAGGCAACTGGGAGATAAGAAGTGGTATATGTCAACACCTGGCATAAGACATCTTATGTGCCCCTGTGTCTGACTGAAGGAAGCCTCTCACTTGTTGGCTTTACTTCTGTCAGCAGCATGTCAACTCATGTCAGCAGTGGTCTGCAAGTCTAATGCATGTTCTTTTGCTGCTCCTGAAAAGAAGGTGATCAGGCTTAGATTGTCGTCTCAAATATCTGCATCTAAAGCACTGTCTCCCAGTCCCAGACTGAACATAAAAACAAAGACTTGTTCTTGCTGCAATGGACCAAAGGTGCCAAAGGACCAAATTGACCAGGATCCTGTCTGCAGTCGTGGTCAATAGTGGGCAGAGGATAAGTGCAAAGCAAGTCTACAGTGATATTTCCTTGGAGCTCTCAGCCTCGCTCCAAAAATTGACTGCAGCTTTAGGGCTTCCTGATCCAGGAGTGTTACCTTTCTAGTTCCTTAACAGAGGGAGAGACAGTCTTTTTTGAAGCTATGGAGAGATTTCTTTATTCCTGGGTCAAGAACCACACTTGGTGACTCAGCTCTGATGAACAGACAGTAGTCTAAAGAAGATGCAGTGCTCTGCCTTAACACCTTTTGCAAGCTGAAACTCAACTTCTCTTTGCCACAATAGACTACCTTGCAAATTTGCTCAGAAAATGATCTTCCTTAGAAATTGCAAAAAAAGAAGTAAAAAATCTACTCACCAGCCACCCCAACAAAGGTGATGAAGAGTATGTATTTCATCATCTTGCCGCAGCCTCAAGCCCAGACTGGTGGACTGGAAGTCTGAGCGGCTAGAAATACATTTTTTGAAATGGTCTTATCTTTAGTCCAAGGTTTCCTCCAGATGAAAAGTACACAGTGGAAAATTTGAAGATCCAAATGTGTGCATTAACAGGCATTGGTAGAAAGTACAAATAACAGTTAATTATAAACCTTTTTAAGATAGAGAGCTATTTTTAATTATTATTCCTGAGGACAGCCTTCAGTTTAAAAATATATTTGGGGTTTGGAAGATGTTTTGTTGTTTGTCTGTCTTGTTCTAACATGCAGCACCTGTTCATAGCAATGCCCCAAATCACTTGAGATTCCTCTGTGCTGATGGTGCCATTCTTAGAACTTCATCTTTTTTCTAGAAGCTGAATACTGTAGGTAATGGACAGTGAAATGGTATGCATTTATTTTGGAAAACAAACAAAAAACTTAAAAAATCCAGAAACCAAAAAAACAACAAGGAAAACCCAAACAACAACAACAAAGAAACCAAACTCAAAAGTACCCCTCAAAAATAAAGTTTCGCAGTGTGGTTATTAAGGTGGTTTCAGCAATTTCTTTTGCTTGACTAGGGGCAGGATGGGTGGATGTATCTGTCATAGAGAACACAGTGTTTTACCAAATAAAGTTATCAAAATAATATCAGTAAGTGAGTGAAAAAGAACTGCTCTGTGCCCTGCACCATCTCTGGAATTTGAATAGGTCAAATGTGGGAATGTGCCATATGTCTTTGATATGTGCCATATCTCTTATCTGGGGAGCTAGAGGCTAGTCAGTCTCCCCTCTGTGCCCGGCTAGATTGTGAACCAGCTTCCTGTGAAGGTTCTGCTAAGGCACGTGGGAAATGTGAAGGTGATTGGTAGCAACCAGGTTGGCTTCACCAAGGACAAATCGTGCTTGAGAAATGTGGTGGCCTTTAGCAATGGTGTCACATCAGTGGTGAAGAAGGTGAGAGCTACTGACATCATCTGGTTGGACTTGTGCAAAGCATTCAACACGAGATAAGGTGAGGTGGCAAACGGATTGAGAGCAGCCCTGAGGAGAAGGACTTGGGGGTGCTGGCTCCTGAAAAGCTGAACACGAGCCAGCTATGTGCACTTGCAGCCCACAAAGCCAACTGTATCCCGGGCTGCATGCAGTGACGCCGACAGCAGGAGACATCTCAGGACGGCCCTGGTGACCAGGATGAGGACCAGGATGAGAAGTTCCCAAGGAGTTTCAGAAGGGATTGTCAGGACTTCCACTCTTTTCTAACATCTGGTCTGGCCCACTCACTGCATCCTCTGCTGCTTGCCACAAGACAACTGCCCTGACTTATTCTTCTTCATCTTCAGAGGTGCTGAATAGCAGAAGAGATTGGAATGTCCCAGTCCACCAAGAACAGAAGCTAAGACATCCTTCCTCCAGTGTGAGTCATAAGCATGGTCAGGTGTGCTCCAGTGCTTGCAGTATCTGTGGCTAGAGGGAAATGCTGTCTGGCACACAAGTGAACTGTGCAACTCCAGAGTCTCCACCTGTTGGTGCAGAGGCTCCTGCTCAGCACCTGTCCACAGTTCTCCTCAGGCCTTTCACTGAACTCAGTGAAACAGAGAAACACTGAGCTGGGTGACACCCCAGTAACCTTCTCCTGCCTGGCATCAGGGGGCAGAATTACCACCAGGGATCCTGGCCCATTCCCACTTCTTCCTTCTTCCCTGTCTCAAGGCACAGGGGCTGCAGTTCCTTTGAGGAGGGACAGGGGCGACAAGCAGGACTTGGCATGGAGAAGACATCAGTCATTTGTTGCCTGGCTTCCTTTGACCCTTGCCACTCTCCCTGCTGTTCATCCCTGTGCTCACGGGGTTACCCAACCAGCCTGTGCTGAGTTTGCCCCATTCAGGAGAGGCCATGTGGATGTCCTTCTGAGCACAAACACCCGAGGGCGCAGGGGGGAGGATCTCAGTGGCCTCAGTCTCTGGAGCCTGTGCACAGAGCAGCAGAGAGGTGTCACTGGTAGGGCATGAGTAAAGGAAATTGCAGTGTACAGCTGCTTTCAAGCCAGCTGCATCCCAGCATCACCCCACACACTGCTCTTGAGGACAAGCTCAGTCCTGCCAGATAAATGAACCACCTTAGACAGGTTGATTCACAGGGCAGAGGGCCAGTGACACACACGGTCTCAGACCCTGAGCACTACTTGAACTTATCAGCCAAAATGTGCTCCTGAATCAGACCTGCCCAGAGGCAGCACAAGGCTGAGACACCCAGGGCAGCCCAGCTCGGCCCCAGGTCCCAGGGGGGAACTGATTCTGATGGAACTTGGGCTCCTGTCTGTCAGCAAGTGGGCAAAGGCTGAGGATGCTGAACACCTCCTGTCCTCTACATTGTTTCTCTGCTCACAGGACTGAAAAAAGGACCAGCCATGGCTGGTGGAGAGGGGCAACATTCATGGGAAAATGCAAGTGACTTATGTGTCTCTTTCATACCTCATTCCTCCAGCTCTCAATGACTTCACAAGGAAGAAACAGAACTTTCTGCATTCCTCTTCCTCGCACACACCCAGGCTCCCATAGAACCTCAGCACAGTTCTGTCCATGCGGCCCCTTTCTCTGCTCTCTCTCCCTCCACATCTCTGCAGGGTTTACACTTTCCTGTGGTTGCATGCACCATTGCCCAGTGCTCCTAGACAGCCAATCCTATCTCACTTTTCATGTCCTGCCCATCCCCCCTGTGTCGCATCTTCACTCAGTGCTTCCTCTTCCCATCTCTCTGGACAGCTACACAAGGCAGGTCCCTGAAAGCACAGGGTTTTTTCCCCATGGTTCCCTGCTGCTTCTTGATGGCCATGCTGGCCCCTGTGGGTAAGTGAACTCAACTCACTCCTGAGCCACTATACCAATTCCACTGTGGCTGTCCCAGCTGCATACCCAGTGGCTGGCAGTGCCTTCATTCCTCAGGCTTCCTATGCTGAGCATGGGCAATGAAAGAGGAATCCCTCAAACTCCTACATGGCTGTCTTATTTTTTCCTTCCATGCACAGCCCTCAAATGGTTCAGGGTTTTTTGGACACAAACAGCCCAGGGTTGTTTCTTTTCTACTGGAGAGACTGTAAACTCACCTACTGATCTGAAGATCTGTCCCATCCCTTTTGCTGCTCTCTAGCCTGTCCTCTTCCTCCTCACCCTCTTTTCTACCATCCCACGGTGCCTACTTCATGTTCTTCCAGCTTTTCCTTCTCCTCACCACTCCTCCTTTTCTCTTCCAGCATGGACTCTGGAACAGTCCCCAGACACGGTGGTACGACAAGACCAATCTGTAAGTCTGAGCTGTTCCAACAAGAAATCAACCAGCACAGTTATATCCTGGTACAAGCTGCCATTGGGGAAGGACTCCAGGATGACCCTAGTGGCTTCTGCAGTAGTAGGTAGTAAAGCAAATATTGAGGAGGATTTTCGAAGCCATTTCAAGACCACTGGGATACAAGGAGACAGAATGTCGCTCTTGATAGATCATTCCTTTCTCAATGACTCTGGCACGTATTACTGTGCTGAAAATGAAGCACAGTGGCTGAGCACAAACCTCCCTCTGCACAAAAGGGACCTGCTTTCCTCCTCCTTGGTGCTGCAGAAGCCAGGATGGTGCCTTTCCACTCAGTACTTCTTTTGCTTCTTAGTCTTCCCTTTCTCCTCAGACTCTAAGGGGTTTTTCTTCCTGCTTTCCTTGCCACCACACTCCTCCTTTTCTCCCTCTTAATTTAATTCTCATTTATGTTAAATTCACCTCTGTCAACACCTTTCCCCCCTGTACCTCCCTTTTTCCACCCAAACTTTCTCATCTTCCTCACTACCAGAAGGAAAGGATGCTCTTGTGAGAAGTTCTTGATGCACCTTTTGATGACGGCCAGGCAGGTGGCCTAATAGCAGGTACCACGTTGTTACATCAACTTGTCTGAGGCTGTCCTGCAGCCAAGGGATACGTGCCACACATCATAGGTCTGACGGCCACATTGCACATCTGGCAGGGCACAGCACAACACAGGTCTGTGCCCACACACGTCAGCTTCTGTGTGGATTAACAACTCCTTCCATGCACGGTGGTGTCCCACTCGGGACTACTACCTTGCCCCCCATACAGTTTAGCTTTCCCCAAAATATTACATAAACTACCAATTATGTTACCAACCTGTGCAGCTCACGGGAAGTTTCATGACAGGTTAGAGTGCTGTCTCTGTCCTAACATACCCTGGTGCATGGCACAGGCCAGCATGGGGCACTCCAACAAGATTCCCACACTGTAGCTCCTCATGTTAACACACGGCCTTCCCGAGCCCTGAGCATGACCCAACAAAGCAGGAATGGCCCGTATGAGAGCACCGTGGGATGGTAGAGAAGAGGGTGAGGAGGAAGAGGACAGGCTCGAATACCATGTGCTTTGCAAGGCTTCCAGTGCCACCTCCACCTTTCCTGGGCAAGAGGACAAACAGCACTGGAATAAGCAGAGGAGATTCCACGTTGCAGCTTACAGGGTTTGGAGTCTGAGTGTGAGGGTGTCTAGAGAAAAGACTCAGCTGACAGGCACAGACATTCCTGAGCTCTCTTTCTCTTCCCTTCCTTTGGTGCCTCTTTGTGCATCCCTGTGCTGTGCACACACTCAGAGCCCACACAGCCCCATCATGCTCCTACGATAACTCTTATCTCCCA
Organism: Florisuga fusca; assembly: GCA_038090715.1. NCBI lineage: Eukaryota > Metazoa > Chordata > Aves > Apodiformes > Trochilidae > Florisuga > Florisuga fusca. Next base: position 55,078,074 of record JAAWXA010000004.1, on the reverse strand, counting down.
TCTCTGCATACACCACATACTCACACACAGAAGGAAGGCAGTGGAGCATGGTACATGCACCTCCTGTCTGTGTGCAGGTGTCATTCCCCACTGTTCCCAGCCAGCCAGCCAGCTGTCTTCTCACATTTCAGGCTCTCTCTCACTGCCCTGCCCACCTGCAAAGAGACGTGTCTCTTCCTCTCTCAGCCTTTCCCCTTGACACATCTCTGTGCTTCTGTTGCCACCACAAGCAGGTTGCTGGAAGGAGGTGGACTTTCTCTGTGGTTCTCCAGCGGTTCCTTGGGGCCACCCACGCCCCTCTGGGCAAGTGAGCATCCATTTCACTTGAGCAGCTGCACTGGAGGCACTGCTGCTGCCCTGTTCCCCAGGGCTTCCAGAGAGAGCATGGGCAACGAATAAGGTGAGCTTTCACTCAAGCTCTCAACATGGAAAACTCTACGGACCTACAATACTTTTTCCTGTCTCATTATAACACTTCAACTGAGAGCACAAAAGTAATCACTTTCCAAAACAAATTTCTGTTGTAATTCAGATTGGTTTTATGTTGTGGTTTCTTCTCCCCTGTTTCCCTCTCAGAGAAACATGGTCCGACAGCTTACTGACATCCTTATGCCACCCCACCCATGTCATGTCTCCTCACATCTCTTTCTCTTCTCTTTCCAAGACAGAATCTTCAGCAACTGATAGACATAGTTGTCCAAGTGGGAGACTCTGTGGCTGAACTGTTCCCAAAAAGGGAATGAATTCTTGATCATTTTCTGGTGCAAGTTGCCCCCGGGGAAGGATGCCACTCCGCAGTTGCTTGAGTTGTTTGAATATACTCAAGCAGAAGCTGTCATGGCAGAAAATGAGAAGAAATTCAGAAACCAATTCCAGAGTAATGGGACTAAGGGCAACAGCTTATCTGTGAAGATAGACCATGCCCTAATCAATGACTTGGGAAGATACTTCTGAGCTGAGCAAGACCCACAGTAACTGAAAAGCTGGAGCAGCATGGCTCCATGCAAATGGGAATGCACTCCCAGCACACACACAGCCTCATATTTGACAGTACCCCATTTTCTCCTCTTGTCCTCCAGCTCTGTCTACCAGTGGTATCATCTATCTGTCTTCTGCCTGGTCTCTAGTTTCTTTCCTATTCTTTCTCATCTCTGAATACTGTGTTCAGTTTTTGGCCCCTCAGTGTATCTCAGTTAGTGGTCAGGGCAAACCAAAAGCCAGAGAACAAAATTGCTCTCTGTTATCCACCTCCACCCTCCTAAGGGAAGACTAAAAGGGAATAAAGAACATAGACTTGAAGGTTGGAAGTTAAAACTAGAGCAGGTAGTTATACATGGGGTGAGGAACACATGTTTACAAAACCATTGCAGATATAAGTGTTCTTAAGTCCTTTGTGGCAGGGCCTACTCAGGAAAAGGGTCCACTGCTCTTCCCAGCATCTGATGGACTGGGATTCTGCAGAGCACGTGGTGAGCTGATGGCAAAGCAGGAACCTCTCTCAAAAACTTCTGAGTGCAGGGAATCAGCAAAGAAGAAGAGAGCAGGAAAGGGGAGACTTCCAGTCCTCTGGACTTTTATAGAGCATAGCAGGAAATGGGAGGGAATACCGAGCCCTTCCTGTTCTATCCCTGAGCTCCTTCAGGGTCCCAAAACCTCTCTAGGTCCCCGTAGTGATACCGTAATATTAGCTTGAGCCTCATCAAGCCATAACACAATACCAGAAAAGTGTGGAGGTGCTACAGCTACAGCAGGTGCTGAAGCACAAGAAGAGTCCATAGCATAAGTCTTATGAGATACATCTGAGGGAACTGGAGTATTTTAGTTTGGAGAAAAGGAGCCTCAGGGGAGATCCTATCTGTCTCTACAACTACATGGAAGGAGGTTCTAGCCAGGTGGGTATAGTTCTCTCCTCACAAGTAACAAGCCACAGAACAAGAGGGAATGGCCTCAAGATGGATTGGGTGAGGTTAATACTAGATATTAGAAAAAAGTCTTTACTGAAAATGTTGTCAGGCACTGGAATTGGCTGCCCAGGGAAGTGATCAAATTGCAATCCCTGGAGGTATTTAAAAGATGCATACATATGATACTTAAGGGTATAGTTTAGTGGTGGACTTGGCAGTGTGCTAGGTTAATGGTTGGACTTCATCTTAAAGGTCTTTTGCAACCAAAACAATTCTATGATTCTATGAATTACCTCTTGACCCTCCTTTCCTGTTGTACTCACTGCCTTTCCTCATGGGCCTCATCTGCCATCCATGGACTGCTTCTCACTTCCCTCCTCTGCTCCCTTTCACTCTGTCCCATTACCCTTGCTTCTCTGTCCTCTCTCACACCTCTCCCTCTCCTATCTCCTTCATCCTCCTCCATTTCTTCTCCCTTTCAGCCTGTGAAATTTACTCATGGATGATGAGCAGGATGTGAATAATTCACACAGCCCATCTCCTTAATTCTTCTAGATTTTGTGAGTTTTTTTCATCCCTTTCCCCCTCAATCAAACATGAGAAATGCAAATATATTGATGAATGAAAGGCAACTAAATCATACACACTATAATCAGCTCGTTTCATGTCACAGTTAAAAAACCACTATGTTTAAAACCTGTGTTTTGGTGTGGTTATTTTTAGTTGCGTTTGTTTAACATTAGTTTTAGAAAATGTCTCACATTTGATTGAGTTGCCTTTACATCATGGTTAATTTTTCATGTTTTCAATCGTATGACTCATACACTTGAACTTCCATGTATGTACATGATTTTCTTGCAAAAAATCAGAGCACCATCAGCACAGCAGCTGCTCGCAGAAGTTCTGTTCTAGGTGCTGACCATGCTTCTGTTCACAGTGCCAAAGAATGCCATCTGTCAATTGATGTAGAGTTGTCCTGGAGGGAAGTCGGAGGTGTGGAAGTGTCTGGTGGCCAGTTGGTGGCAATTGTCCTCCAACTTTTTCTTCTCCTTTCCACTACCATGCCAGGCTGAGATATGGTGGTCAGGGAGGGAGAACCTGTGACTCGCAAATGCTTCCAGGTAAGAACTCTGTCTCCTGGTGGAAAAGGGATGAAGGGAAGGATGCCACGTGACAGCTCAAAGCTGTTCCTGAAAAAGGGAAGGTGCTGAGCAGGAACTCAGCAAGTGCTCCCAGATCAAAGGGACACACATCTACTGTCTGATCTTGTTGTATATTGTGCCTCCCTCAATGACTCAGGCACCTATTAGTCTCCTCAGAGATATTTTAGTGACAAAACATCCGAAAGAGACAGATACAAACTTCTCTGTGAGTGTCTTGTTCCTTCCTGCCTTGCTCTTCTCCTGTCCCTGCCTTTCCTCTAGTGTCTGATTTGTTTTAAATTTCTTCCCAGCCTCTGCTTTTCCTATCCCGTCATCTTTTTCGAATTCTTTGTTTCCCTTTTTTCCTTTTAAGGAGACAGCTACACAGCCTATTGGCAAGTTTTTCATGGATGTCATCTCCAGTGTTGGTGGGGCTAGGGCGAGTTAAAACCAGAACTCAGGAACATCTCTGTCATCTTGACCAGCATGCCCAGTTAACTGAGAAAAAAGTATGGACAGCAGCCCCAGTGGCATTTCTCTCGTGAAGAGAAGAAGGCCAAGCAAGAGGTTGTTTCATTCCCAAGTTCCCAGGGAGGTTCCACTGGGGAGTGTTCATTCATGTGGTTGGGGGTGGGAGTGGGGGTGACGGGAGGGCATTGGTGTTGCTGTCTGCAACACCAATNGGAGGACTCCTGAGGATGAGTCTGCAAAATGTTCCAAGATTTTGCTAGTTGAGAGGCACTACTACACTGACCAAATATTTTCTCCAGAGTGACATTCCCTGCCTCTGTCCTCCACACCCCAGCCTATGGAAGTACCCAGAGAAATGTTGCACAAAGAAAGGGTGCCAAAAGTCTTTATTTTTTGAGAATTTTCTATGTCAAGTCCCAACACAGAAGAAAATGATGAGGAGAAAAGTCAGATCAGATGGAAAGAGAGTGTCTCAGTTGGCAGAAATAGTTGCTTCGATCCAGGAGACGTAATTGCAGACCTTGGTATAAACTCCAGGGTAGCCCTGCTGCGCACAGCCAATACCCCAGGAAACAATGCCCTGGAGCTCCCCGTTGCAGACGACTGGACCACCGGAATCCCCCTGTGAACATAAGGGGTAGGGATAGTCAGCAAATGGCACCAGCAAAAGTGGTGAGCCAGGGATCCCAGAAACCACTGACATTCAAGGGAGCTCCAGTGAGCTTTTTCTCCCGAGAAGTTCTACAAAGGTCATTTCTGATTACCACACTAGGGGCACCCCAGGAAAGGAGGCCGGAGCTGCCTGTTTTTGACAGATGCAGTCTTGGCACATGCTTAGGGTATGTATGTTTTAAACATTGTTCTACCCAATATTTCCATGGAGTTAGGCACATGTAAAATGCAAAGCAGTTGTCAGGCGAATTCCCTTTCCAGGCTGTCTAGATCTTGGCAAACTGGCTATTTGATTTTTGGTGACTCCAGAATTTGCATTTTTGCCACAAGCTCTACACTCATCGTGACTACTAACAACTCTGTGGTGCATCTCTCCTCCCTTTCCAATAACCTAAGGTACAGGAGGCAGCATAGTCTGCTCGTGTAGAATTAGGGCAGAGGTATTTGTTGTCTGGAAAAGTGGTCAATGTGACTGAGTGGAAAAACCATAGCCTGACTCAGTAAGCAACCTTGATCCCAAGTCTTTCCTGGTATTCAGAAAGACAAGATTCAGAAATGCCTGTTCAGTTAATAGAGCAGAATCTGTGATATGATGGTCTCTCCTACTAGCAAAAGGCTGGGGAGAAACATATGGAATAGGAGAGGCAGATGTTTTACCTGGCAGGAGTCTTTCCCTCCCTCCAAGAATCCTACACATATCATGTTCTGGGTAATTTGCCCAGGGTAGGCTTTGGAGCAGTCGCTGGAAGAGAGTACAGGAGCCTTCAGGCACTGCAAAGTGTCCGGAAAGTTGTCTACAAGAAAATGGAGAGAGATGGTTGATGACACCTCTGAGTTCATTTCAGAGCTTGAAGAAAATCTTTCTCAGTAAAAATAATAAAAAAAAAAATCACTGAACATCTTGTTTTAGCAGTCATCATGTGTCCTCTGAACAGTAATCACAGCATGGTTTCCTGCTGTTTTGATGGAACAGATTCTACCCATGGCCCCACCACGCTACATCACAGCCACGCTCATTTCTCTGATACCTAGAAAGTCATCAATTGGCAAGTGTGCAGGTAAGAGCTACTGTAGTAGCACTCATGCTGGAGGAAACCTGGGCCTTGGGAAAACCATCCTCTCCTCTGGTGCAGGTTTAGATGTTGTCAGTGGATGACACACAGGTCACCATGCACACTGGGGAATGACACGGAGTGAATTAAGTGGGTTCATGTTTGAACATGTCATTCCTCCACAAGAGGAAGGACCTTCTCAAAGCTTGCCTTTCAAGCTGTTAAATGATTGTTGTCCTACACAGACTGACCAGTCAAGGAGCCTTGTCCCTGTGCTGCTTGGAGTCAAGTGTGAGGTGTCAGAGTGTCTCCTGTGCCCTCATGGATACTCACTGCCACTGCTGAGTGTGTTGCCCCAACCAGAGATCAGACAGGAGGTGCCTGCAGCCACACAGCTCGTAGGCAGAGGCACTGTTTGGACAGATCGGTTGAGCTGGGCTGGTTTGGCAAGCTTGATGAGCATAATGTCATTGTCCAGTGTGGCAGAGCTGAAGCCAGAGTGACGGATGATTTTAGCTGCATTGATCAACTGCTGTGTCGATTCTGTGAGCTCCAGGTTATGTTTTCCGAGCTGCACTTGGATGCGACTGGAAAAGAGAAGGAATGGCATGGAATTTACTGCTACAGACTGGTTAGGACAAAGCTCCCTGTCACTGTACACACGCTCTTCAACACTGCTATGGTAGCAGCTGTTTTCATGCAGGTTATGAAATAAGCCCTGATGACACAGAGCTTACCCACTGCCAGCACACATGCTGAATTTCCGTGGCTTTGTTTTATTAGCTGGGGCAAGTTACATATATGCCAGTGCTTTATACAAATCAGAATTTGTGCTAAAAGTGAACTGGAGGCAAGAAATGGGTTAGAGAAGAATATATGTTTTTCCACTCACGATTTGTAGCAGTGAGCCGCTGACAGGATCCACTGGCTGTTGATGAGGGAACCTCCGCAGAAGTGATACCCAGAATTGAGGGACACCTGATAGGGAACAGAATTCTCTGCACAGGTGTAGCCTCCCACGATCTTGTCATCATCATCATCATCATTAGTGTTGGCGGGGAAGGCAACTGGGAGATAAGAAGTGGTATATGTCGACACCTGGCATAAGACATCTTATGTGCCCCTGTGTCTGACTGAAGGAAGCCTCTCACAAGGGACTCAACCTTGCTCCAAAAATTGACAGCAGTTGTAGGGCTTCCTGATCCAGGAGTGTTACCTTTCTAGTTCCTTAACAGAGGGAGAGACAGTCTTTTTTGAAGCTATGGACAGATTTCTTTATTCCTGGGTCAAGAACCACATTTGGTGACTCAGCTCTGATGAACAGACAGTAGTCTAAAGAAGATGCAGTGCTCTGCCTTAACACCTTTTGCAAGCTGAAACTCAATTTCTCTTTGCCACAATAGATTCCTTGCAAATTTGCTCAGAAAATGATCTTCCTTATAAATTGCAAAAAAAGAAGTAAAAAATCTACTCACCAGCCACCCCAACAAAGGTGATGAAGAGTATGTATTTCATCATCTTGCCGCAGCCTCAAGCCCAGACTGGTGGACTGGAAGTCTGAGTGGCTAGAAATACATTTTTTGAAATGGTCTTATCTTTAGTCCAAGGTTTCCTCCAGATGAAAAGTACACAGTGGAAAATTTGAAGATCCAAATGTGTGCATTAGCAGGCATTGGTAGAAAGTACAAATAACAGTTAATTATAAACCTTTTTAAGATAGAGAGATATTTTCAATTATTATTCCTGAGGACAGCCTTCAGTTTAAAAAAATATATTTGGGGTTTGGAAGATGTTTTGTTGTTTGTCTGTCTTGTTCTAACATGCAGCACCTGTTCATAGCAACGCCCCAAATCACTTGAGATTCCTCTGTGCTGATGGTGCCATTCTTAGAACTTCATCTTTTTTCTAGAAGCTGAATACTGTAGGTAATGGACAGTGAAATGGTATGCATTTATTTTGGAAAACAAACAAAAAACTGAAAAAATCCACAAACCAAAACAAAAACAAGAAAAACAAACTCAAAAGTAACCCCTCAAAAATGAAGTTTCGCAGTGTGGTTATTAAATTTATTTCAGCAATTTCTTTCACTCTCTAGAGTCTCCACCTGTTGGTGCAGAGGCTCCTTGCTCAGCACCTGTCCACAGTTCTCCTCAGGCCTTTCACTGAACTCAGTGAAACAGAGAAACACTGAGCTGGGTGACACCCCAGTAACCTTCTCCTGCCTGGCATCAGGGGGCAGAATTACCACCAGGGATCCTGGCCCATTCCCACTTCTTCCTTCTTCCCTGTCTCAAGGCACAGGGGCTGCAGTTCCTTTGAGGAGGGACAGGGGCGACAAGCAGGACTTGGCATGGAGAAGACATCAGTGATTTGTTGCCTGGCTTCCTTTGACCCTTTGCCACTCTCCCTGCTGTTCATCCCTGTGCTCACGGGGTTACCCAACCAGCCTGTGCTGAGTTTGCCCCATTCAGGAGAGGCCATGTGGATGTCCTTCTGAGCACAAACACCCGAGGGCGCAGGGGGGAGGATCTCAGTGGCCTCCATCTCTGGAGCCTGTGCACAGAGCAGCAGAGAGGTGTCACTGGTAGGGCATGAGTAAAGGAAATTGCAGTGTACAGCTGCTTTCAAGCCAGCTGCATCCCAGCATCACCCCACACACTGCTCTGGAGGACAAGCTCAGTCCTGCCAGATAAATGAACCACCTTAGACAGGTTGATTCACAGGGCAGAGGGCCAGTGACACACACGGTCTCAGACCCTGAGCACTTGTCAGCCAAAATGTGCTCCTGAATCAGAGCTGGCAGAAGCTCCTGCCCAGAGGCAGCACAACGCTGAGACACCCAGGGCAGCCCAGCTTGGCCCCAGGTCCCAGGGGGGAACTGATTCTGATGGAACTTGGGCTCCTATCTGTCAGCAAGTGGGCAAAGGCTGAGGATGCTGAACACCTCCTGTCCTCTACATTGTTTCTGTGCTCACAGGACTGAAAAAAGGACCAGCCGTGGCTGGTGGAGAGGGGCAACATTCATGGGAAAATGCAAGTGACTTATGTGTGTCCTTCATACCTCATTCCTCCAGCTCTCAATGACTTCACAAGGAAGAAACAGAACTTTCAGCATTCCTCTTCCTCGCACACACCCAGGCTCCCATAGAAGCTCAGCACAGTTCTGTCCATGCAGCCCCTTTCTCTGCTCTCTCTCCCTCCACCTCTCTGCAGGGTTTACACTTTCCTGTGGTTGTGTGCACCATTGCCCAGTGCTCCTAGACAGCCAATCCTATCTCACTTTTCATGTCCTGCCCTTCCCCCCTGTGTCTCATCTTCACTCAGTGCTTCCTCTTCCCATCTCTCTAGACAGCTACACAAGGCAGGTCCCTGAAAGGACAGGGTTTTTTCCCCATGGTTCCCTGCTGGTTCTTGATGGCCATGCTGGCCCCTGTGTGTAAGTGAACTCAACTCACTCCAATACCAATTCCACTGTGTCTCTCCCAGCTGCATACCCAGTGGCTGGCAGTGCCTTCATTCCTCAGGCTTCCTATGCTGAGCATGGGCAATGAAAGAGGAATCCCTCAAACTCCTACGTGGCTGTCTTATTTTTTCCTTCCATGCACAGCCCTCAAATGGTTCAGGGTTTTTTGGACACAAACAGCCCAGGATTCTTTCTTTTCTACTGGAGAGACTGTAAACTTACCTACTGATCTGAAGATCTGTCCCATCCCTTTTGCTGCTCTCTAGCCTGTCCTCTTCCTCCTCACCCTCTTCTCTACCATCCCATGGTGCCTAGTTCATGTTCTTCCAGCTTTTCCTTCTCCTCACCACTTCTCCTTTTCTCTTCCAGCATGGACTCTGGAACAGTCCCCAGACACGGTGGTACGACAAGACCAATCTGTAAGTCTGAGCTGTTCCAACAAGAAATCATCGAGCACAGCTATGTACTGGTACAAGCTGCCATTGGGGAAGGACTCCAGGATGACCCTAGTGGTTTCTGCATTTGAAGGTAGTAAAGCAAATATTGAGGAGGATTTTCGAAGCCATTTCAAGACCACTGGGATACAAGGAGACAGAATGACCCTCTTGATAGATCATGCCTTTCTCAATGACTCTGGCACGTATTACTGTGCTGAAGATGAAGCACAGTGGCTGAGCACAAACCTCCCTCTGCACAAAAGGGACCTGCTTTCCTCCTTCTTGGTGCTGCAGAAGGCAGGATGGTGCCTTTCCACTCACTGGCTCCTTTGCTACCTAGCCTTCCCTTCCTCCTCAGATTCTGTGAGGTTTTTTTTTTCCTGCTTTTTCTTCTTGCTACACACTCAGACTCCCATGCAACCTCAACATAATTCTGCCCATGCAGACCCCTTCTCCCCTCTCTGTCCTACCCCATCTTTTAGGATTTATGCTTTTCTGTGAATGTGTACATCATAGCCTAGTTCTTCTAGATAGCCAGTCCCATTTCGCATTTCATGTCCTGCCCTGTATTGCTATATGTCTCTGTTGTGATCCACCCATACTCCCATTGTTGCTACACTTGCCAGCTAAGGATACACAGGACAGGATGCTCAGCTACCAAGACTCCTCAGACTCTCTTGTGAAATCATAAAGCTCCTAGAGCTCTTGGAAACATACAGCATTGTTTAGGGCAACACTTCCTTTGTTCCAAGAGTCTCCCAGTCCCCATGTGGCACCAGTTTGTTCTACCCATGGTTAACTGCTGCTCTTCTCTGCTGGTAATTTTGCAGCCATATATAAGAGAGGATGAAAGAGCATAACATTGATGTGAAGAAAGATAGTGAATTAGTCAGGAGTGCCACATTAATAATTCACCATCCTAGATACAATTCATTATGTTGATCAAGCTGGCAGACAGCACTCACTATAGTGCTGACATACAATTCACAGCTCTGTCCAGCTCTTGTGCCAAGGAGGGTTTTGAGAGCCTTTTTCAAGGCAGGAAAACACTGAGCAGTGGCTGTGAATATCAGTGCACATGTCATTTACTGGTCACACTTCTTGTCTTCTCCTGCCAGGTTCATAAGATCCACATACATCTCACTCATATTTGCAGCCTTTCCATGTTCTGCCCATAAGCTCCCTGAACTCTCCCACCAGTGTGCCTCCCTCAATAATGCCTTTCACATTTGTTCATGCAGGTTAGGCATCTCCCTGCTTTCCTGCAAGGTGCTTCTATTCACTGACTGTGTTGCAACCCAAGATAAAGCCTAATTTTCAAGGCTCTCCCAGCAGCCAGATTCCCTAGGTTTCTCCTCTGACTGAGAGTTCCAGTTCTGAGTAACCAGAAGTGTCAAGAGGTTTACCCAGGCCAGATTAGCAGCAACATGACCTGTGTAGTATTCCTGGAGGGTGGGAAAGACTCATGCCAAGACTCTGCACAAGAGCCCTGGATCCCATGCCCCAGGGTGCAGTATATGTCAGAGCTTGGCAGAGTGCTTAGGCTTCCTCATCTCCAGGTTTCATTTTCTGACACAGTATCCTTCCAGAAGAATTTTGATATGATGCAAGTCCAGCTACATCTGCTAGACACTGAGTGCAGCAGCAGTGAATTGGGGGTATGAGTGGACAGCAAATAAGGGGGGCTGTCTTTCTGTGCTCCCATATCAGGACTTGCTGCACTTCACTTTGCATGCCCTGGATTCTTTGTACAAGTCAAAACCTTTCTGGGTGCTTTTACATTTTTGTCTCCAGGATGACTCAGGTGGCCTAGCTGTATGCATTAGAAAACTCTAGGGAATTGTGTCATGGGGTTACATGGACTGTGCTCTGAAGCTTATCCCAGTGTCTACATCAAGGTCTGCAATTATGTTGATTGAATCAGAGAAAACATTGCAGCCTACTACTACTGTGATGCCTTCTTGGCCACTATCCTCCTACCCTATCACTTGTCTTAAGAAGATAATAGCACAAAAAAAAGTCTTACTTTAAAAGCCTTACAAATATTTGCTCTGATGACTGATGACCACCACACACAGGTGGGGCTCCTTGAAGCTTAACACCAGCTTCTCCTTACACCAGCTTCTTTCTTAGAGAGAAAGAGAGGACAGGGATAAGGCCCCTAGGGAAGGAGGACACTACAACAGTGGAGCTGAGTCTCATTTTGTTCCTTCCAGTGCAAAAAGTATCGTCTCAATGCTACTGTGACAGCTTTGATGGTGATCATTTCAGTCCTGGTGGTAGGTCAAACAGTGACTAGAGACAGTAGGTCAGAACAATCATGGGCAATAGACAGGACCAGTGATCATCAGCTTTTCCTTTCACTTCCTCAAGGACATCTGAGGCAGGTGGGCTGTGTTCACCAGAATCTAGCAGGTAACACAGATTAACTGCTATGAAATGGAAAACAATAGTAAGCAGGTGGGAAAAAGACCTGTGACCTCATAGAAGTGTAAAGCACAGAGAAGATCAGTTAAGAAAGGAAAGATGGGGAGCAGAAGGGAGGGCAGGGGCAGCAGAAGCACTAGGTGCATATTTATGTTTATGCTAATGCTAATCTGTTTTTTGTTGAGCTCTCTTGTTGGTAAGAAGGCAATTTATGCTTTATTTCAGAGTGCCTAAGCTGAGGAACTATGGAGGGGTCCTAGAGAACTGTGGAGTCTGGCACTGTGGGAATAAGAGACCGTAGTACTGGGGAGAAAGGAAACAGTTGTCCCAGATGGATCAAGAAGCAAATATACAGCCTCTTCTTTAAGGTGGAAAGCAAAATGTGTCCCAGAAATTATCAGCAAATAGCTGACCCTGAAAGGAAAGGAAGGGCTCTGCAAGCAGGTGAGGGAGCACAGACTTTAAAGTATTTATGCAATCCACCTCAGCATGTGATCTGTGGAGAGCTGCCAGAAAAACCTCCCCTGAAGAGTGTGTGAATCTCACACCTGTGTTAACTGGACCACTACAGGGAAATGTTAACATCTCCAAACCTAGAAGCTGCCTCTTTGCTATGAGAATACAAGATGGAGAGTTTGGGAAACAAAAGAGACCAAAAGGGGACTGGAAAAAGTGTAAAGGTAGAGATGTGGTAAGTCAAGTTGTCTGAAAAAGCCAAGGAAAGTGGCAGCCAGTGATGCTGGCACAGTGAAAAAGAATAGATGAGGAAGGGGAACTTGCACCAGACAATAAGACTCAGCTTGATTAGAAATGCCATTATGATGGATTGATTGAGAATGAGAGGTATGGAAGGAGAAGCAGACATCTGCCTGGGCAAGGGATCTGGGATGACAAACCTGAAGAGGAAGGATTTCTCTAATAATTGTCTGCAAACAGGTGGTCCTAGAAAAACTCTCTATTGCAGTATAGGATACTGAAAGAAGCTAGTCTGAGATGCCTTAAATTTGCTAAGACTAAAGAGCCATCTGATAGTAATTGCATATACTGGTCACAGTCTTAGTCCTGGCCTTGAGCAAAAAGCCTACATGTAGCTCTGAAAATGGGCTCCCAGTGCCTTCCTTGTGTTGCAGTGGTCATTTTATTTTTACTCGGGACTGAAAAGCCAATCTTTGCTTGATGCTCTGCTTCATGGTATGAGTTTCTAAATCCAGCACAAACCTCTGCGAGGCCAGTTCTTATTGTTTATAGTGTTTTTTTTAAACACTCTTCAGTAGGAAACCTTTCCTTGTTCCTTTAGTTCTCTCCCATATAGGCAGGGTACCTCAGCCCTTTCCTCATTGTCACATCTCTTCTCTGGTCTCTTTTTTCTTTAAGGAGGTGATCTCACTGCTTTCCCTGAGGTTCACTGTTAGGCTGGGTTGAATCTGGCACACTGCCACAGCTCCATGGCCCCTGACCCAGCTGGTAGCAAGGCTGAGAATGTACTTTCAGTACATATATGAAACACACAAATATATATATGCTCACCGATCAACATACACAGACACAGCCATCATTCACACAAACAGAAACAGCACCAATGGCCTAATCTTCTGTTCCTCTCTGGCTGGACTGGATGAGGGTTCAATAGTGGAAAATCTACATATACACACGTACAATATGCATCCTTTCCACACTGAGACTCCACAGCATCTGGCCCTAAATCCCAGTCACCACATTTGACAGCATCTGGACCTGACTCCCCAGGTCCGGCAGCCCCAGTCCAATTGTTGGTACATGCATACACATGCACCCCTCCCTCCAACCCTTTTTCTCTCTAATAGGTGTTTGGGACTTCCCTGCTCCCTCTGGCTGCCAGATCCCACTAGTCTTGCCATTAGATATATCTGGGCACAAACTTGAACATAGGAAGTTCCATCTAAAGACAAGGAGGAACTTCCTTACTTTGAGGGTGGCAGAACACTGGAACAGGCTTCCCAGAGGGGTGTGGAGTCTCCATCTCTGGAGATACAAAAAAGCTGGCAGGATGCCATCCTGTGCAGCCTGCCCTAGGTGAACCTGCTCTGGCAGCGGGGTTGGACTAGATGATCTTCTTACAACCCCTAACATTCTGTAATTCTGTGATTAAACTGCAGGAATATGCTTCCCTGACCAGAAAATTGAAGAAACTCAGATGTAAATAAACATGATTTTTGTGCTTCCACTGACCTGACCTTTGTTTCAGTCTAACCTAAGTTCTGAGTTGCGAGGTAACATCTTTGAGGTATTAAAAATGTCTCTCTAGAATAGAAAAATGCATTTTTATATTTCCAGGAATAAAGCATTCTAGAAAGATGGCCCATCTACTCTCTAAATGAGTCAAAAAAATCACTTATGATGCAAATATTCCCAGGTTTTATGACAGGCAGATCCAATACCCAGACATGCACAACGATGGAATGACAGACAGGACAACATTCAGCCAGCAACTTTCTGGTCTGCCAACAATCCCACATTTTTTTCAGGAGCTCAGAACACTGCATGTCTTGCAAAATAGCTAAATCAAAATTTAAAGCCACACAAATACATATGTTTGCTTTCAATGGCTCACCAAATAAAGCATCAAAGATGAACTGTTCCTTCTCTCTTCTCTGCTGAAGCTTGGTGGAAAAATCAGAACAAGGGGAGCAGCATAAATCTCTCCAGCCTTTTCTCTCTTAACTCACAATGAGCAGGAACATGCTGTTCTGGGATGGTTGACAGGCCATGCTGACTCTTTTGCTTGCTTTTCTACATGGTGAGAGACAGATCCATCTGCAGTACACCTCTCATCAAGGCCATGCAAGACTAGTGTGAGACAAAGGACCCTTTCTAGCCATCATCTGAACTTCTCCTTTTTCAGTTTCTTTCTCACACATGCATGTTCTGAGGTAAGGTCAAGAAGCCTCATCACACAGCAGCCAAAAGAAATCTTTAAGAGAACTGGAAAGACTGTGGACATCTCTTGCTACCAGAACGATACCACATTTGCCTATATGTTCTGGTACCAGCAGCCTCCAAGAAATGGTCTGAAGCTAGTAGCCAGTACTTCTATGTGGATGCAAAACTCTTACGAGGAAGGTTACAGCAAAGCCAGGTTTGAGATAAGCAGAGACAATAATGACCACTCTGTGATGATAAACAAGAATGTGACATCCAAGGATGCAGCCATGTATTTCTGTGCTGTGAGTGATTACATGGTACACTGAGGGGGTTGAACACCAGAATAAAATCCTCACCTTGCCTGAGTGAGAGATGGAGTCTTTGAAAAATGTGAGTGAGACAGATTGGAGAGGGGCAGATCATGAGCAGAAGAAAGACAAGGAGGAAGTGGGGGAATAGGGTCAGGACATTCTGGAGGGAAGACAGAAAGACAAAACAGTGCAGCAGCATCTAGCTTCAAAGACATACAGATCAGCATGAAGAGTTGAGGCACTGGTGATATGGTTAGTGAAAGACTTCAGATACCTTTTAGGATTGGTGTTATAGAAGCACAGCCATGTTCTGAACCATTAGTTCCCCACTGACCCCATGACAGAACCAAGAAAAGAGTGTGAAGCACAAAGAGAATTGAAGGTTCTTCCATATACTGATGATCCCCCCCAAGGACAGAGGTGCCCAGTGGGAGATTCATTTGTGTGGGAGGAGATCCAAGCCTCTGATTATGGACATACAAGGATAGCACCAGTACAGGTTGCAGTAAACATACCCAGGGTACCAGGCACACCTTCCACTGTGGATGAGACAGCCCCTTGGGAGGTTTACAAAGAACAGTGTGCCCTGCTGCATTTTATTCATCTGCTCCACACATGGCTTAATTGCAGGATCCCTCTTTTCCTTGTCACCAAAATGCATACACTTCTGAGCTGGACCAAGACATCTCCTCACAACAAAACCCATGGGCAGAGAAAGGAAACCACAGAAAGCTGCTGTCACCTGATACTTCCCTTGTGAGGTACAACTGAAGGCAGAAATTACCTCCCATTGTGCCTCTGTCTTAATTGCTTGAACAGATGAAATTTGATGAACTCTCTGCTCTTCCATGGTGGACCTGGGAAAAGTGAGGGGAGAGTATTATTAGGGTTCCCCCATCTGCCATTGCCTGTTTGTGCTCCTGTTTTTATTGCATAATCTAGGACTTACCTTTCTTCCAAAAAAAAGTTAACAGGACATGAAAGAGCAAAAGGAATGGCTATATACTTGTGTATTTTGGGCTTATTTTTTTAGGTCACATCTTTGCCAGTCTGCATACCACTGAGCACAGACCAGTTGTTTGTCTCTTATGCTCATATGGAAGACAGCATATGAAGCACCTAACTATCACAGGGACCAAATGTATCATGCTGGTCACTGATGTGGCAAAGCTTGATACGGTGAAGCAAAACATACTATTTGATTAAAACAAAAAAAGGAGTGGGAGGTGATGAGAATAGTTAGTGAGAGCAAGGAGTGGGAATCAACAGGGAGTATGTCCTATAAAAGATCCCCACACTCCATTTCACCAAAATAGCTCAGAAACTTGCCAGGATGGATCATTGGATTTCATGACAGGGTCCTAGTCTCCTGATGGACTGTGCTATATAAATGTTACTTTGCTTCCAGGCTCTGCTCTAAAAAAAGATAAACTGTTCTTGGCTAGGGAAATCTGGATGCATGGCAGAAACCTGTATTCCTTGTAGTCTCACCCTGGACACAGTGGAACCTCTCAAGAGTCCAAATCTAGCTGCTTTTCCAGTCTTACTCCAGGACTTACTCTAGTCCTCCAAAGGAGGACTGAAAGACTTAGCTTCACACACCACTCTTTTCATACCTTGGTAGCCAATGTTCAGTGTTCTTCTGACTCCAGGAACTGCTCCCTGACATGCCAGTCCTTGCCCTGAGGAAACCCTGATCTACTAATCATAACACTCACATGTCCATATCACTGTTCAGTATCAGGCTACAGCCAGCCAGCAGGGAAGCACTGGGAAAGCATTGTCTCTCACAGATCTGAGACACACGGAGTTCCATGTTCTCTTCAGCTTATGATCTTCTCATATCAAGATCATCCTTACACAGATACCAAACACATACACTCTGTTGCTGTCTGGAATTACTCTTTGTTATTCAAAAGCCCTGCGAAAGTTTCAGGAGAAGTAGTTTATGCTGGAATCATACATTAATGTAAACACTATGGTGGTGACTTCGGGAGTGACTTTTAGGTGATTTTTTTTTTCTATGTACTTTTTTTTCTCCTTTAATAAATCACAAGTTCCTGACAATTCTAATGGTACAATTCTAACTGAGACCTTTTACATAAACACTGAAAACCATCTTTATCAGCTCTGGGAATGTAACAGAGGAAGGATCCCTCTCTATTTCTCAGCTCTTGAACATTTTTAGTTTAGAGTGGCAAATGTAATTTTAAGACCCTGTGAAAACATTCATATCAGTAACCTTCAATGTTCAGCAGATTAATGAGCTGTCTGTGACTGATCACAGCTGTGCAGCTCCCAGGTGATAGCAGAAAACAGCAGAGGTCATTCCCATCTTGAAGTTCTGCAGTCACAGGTCCCTATTACATTTGATTTACAATTTTGTCCTATGCAATATCTCTTTGGCCAGCCTGAAGAAGTACTGCACAAAAAAGCAGCTATTCTAAGACATTTCTAATGAAATAGTTACTCTCTTCCTTTGACTCATTGAATAGTTTTGGTTTGAAAAGACCTTAGAGATCATCAAGTCCAGCTATTAATCTAGCACTGCCAAGCTCCTTGTTGCACTCCCTGTCCTCAAATTTATTCCCCTTCATCTCCTGCTTTTGAAGGAGAGCTGTAGCTACAGAAACCATAATCGAAGGCATTTATTTGGGATTCTCAGCAGTGGCATCTCAGGCACATCTGTGTAAACAACCCTATATTTTTAAAGAACATTTTTAATGAATAGCAGTTTGTCAGTAATAGCCTACTGGAAGTCTAGAGGTTATACTGGGTACTCTAAAGATAAGATGATAGAAATAATGTGTAAAGTCTGCAGGTAATGTTGCTATACCATGTGGTATGATCAATCTGCAACTACTAGGAGGGTTTACAGAATCACAAGGTGGTTGAAGCTGTAAGGCACCTCTGAAAGTCACCTTGTCCAAACTTCCTGATCAAGCAGGGCCACCTAGAACCAATAGCCAGGGACTGTGTATAGACAGCTTTTCAGTCTCTCTAGGTGACCCTTTCCAGTGCTAAGTCATCCTCACAGTAAAAAAGTGTTTCTTTCTGCATTTCATTTTGTGCCTGTTCTTCTGGTCCTGTCACTGGGCACCACCAAAAAGGGCCTGACTCCAGCCTCTTTCCACTCTCCCTTAAGGCACTTACATACATGAATTAGATCCCTTCTGGCACTTCTCTCTCTAGGCTAAACAGTCACAGCTGTCTCAGCCTCTGCTCCTACGTGAGATGCTTTTGCCCCATAGTTACCTTTGTGGCCCTTTGTTGCACACTCTCCAGTATGTCCATGTCTCTTGTAGCGAAGAGCCCAGAATTGAACACAGGTATGGCCTTAACAAGGATGAATAAAGGGGAGGGCCACAAAATCACAGAATCAACAGGGTTGGAAAGGAACTCTGAGATCACCAAGTCCAACCCTTGACCCACTTCCATTGTGGTTACCAGGCCATCTCTCGACATGCTGGCAATACTTTGTCTAAAGCAGACCACGATACCATTTGCCTTCTTTGCAGCAAGGGCTCATTGCTTGCTGTTCACCAGGACCCCCCAGGTCCTTTTTTGCCAAGCTGCTTCCCAAATGGATTGACAACAGTATGTTCATGGAATCATTCCTCCTTAAGTGTGAACTTTGCACCTCCTTTTGTTGAACTTGATTAGGTTATTTTTGACCCATTTCTCTAGCCTCCCGGGTCCCTCTGGATGGCAGCAAGAACCTGCATTGTACCAGCCTCTCCTTCCACTTTGGAGTTGCGTACAAGGCTGCTGAGGGTATATACTCTGCTTCATCATCCAAATAATTAATGAAGATGTTAAACAGATGTCTCCCACCACAGCTGCTGTTTCTCAGGCTTCCTGGGAGACAAGAACTGACTCAGAATAGAAATAATAGTAAAGGTAATACTGTGTTAATTGTTCAATACAGGTATTGGGTTGGGAGCAGAAGATTAATATTTGGTAAACAATATTGTTCTTTAGTAGAACAGCTTGGGTGCAAATCAATGGCCTCTAATAAGAAGCTCAAGTAGACACAGTCTGGAAGAGAAGGGAAACAAAAGGAAGGAGATGAAGGAAATAAAAATATCTAAGATGGTAGAGTAACACTATCTGCATAGAGATCTGTATAAGGTCTGACTGAGATGTAATAAACTTTCCCCACAGCAGCCCTCACAGAGCTGTGCTTTGTATTTGTAGCTAGAAAGGTGTTGATAACATACCAATGGTTTAGTTACTGCTGAGCCGTGTTCACACAGAATCAAGACTTTCTCTCTAAAGGGCTCTCTTCTCTGTGTCTCCTCTCTCGCCTCTGCTTCAAAGGGGTAAGAGGTCAGGAAGGGACATATCCAGGAGCTGCTGACACAACCTTACTAAAAGCATGTTCCATACCATATGATGTTGTGCTCAGCAACAAAAGGCTAGGAGAAAGGAGAAGAGAGGGCATTCATTATCAAGGCATTTGTCTTCTAGAGCAACTCCTACATGACCTGAGACCCTACTTCCCAGGAAGCAGCAGAGCATCACCTTGTGATAGGAAGTAAAGAATGCATCTTTTTGGTTTCCTTTGCTTCTTCAGTGTGGCCTTTACTTTTTCTTTATTAAACCACTTTTACTGTGACCCACAAGTTCTTTTTAACCCTGTTTTCCCCCTTACCTGTCCTGCTGAAGAAGGGGAGTGATAGAGAGGATTGGTGGGCACCTGGCAGCCAGCCAAGGTCAAACCACATCAGGATGTGATTTTATACATCCTCTCCTTCCATCATCTTATCTTTTCAGTATATAGAGATGCCCTGAAAAGAGACTATTGCTTAATTTTAGGCATTCAGGGTCAAAACACTCATGAACATTTAAGAAAAAAACTTCCTAGTGTTCCCCTCAAAAAATCTGTAAATCTCAGAGTGTATCTGTAGTTCTACCTTCTTCATTGTAACTGCTGCTTCTGTGAACCCTAAAGAAGAATCTAGGACTGATGTAAGTGATACTATTATTACTTTCCTGTGAAATGCCCTCACTGAAATTATATTACTCTTAGAAAATACAGACATAAATATCTCTTGCTTGCATATTCTCACCTTTCTTTGTGGTCTGAAACTTTACACAGCTTGGCCCATGAAGCCTTCTATGAGAAAGATGGAAATAAAAATCAAGGAACTGTCTTTCCTCTCTTCTCTCCCTCTCACTTATTTGAATTCATTGCCTATAAGGTGAACATTACAGTGGGACAAGACTGGTCTCTGCTGGCATGTCTTGGAAACTGCCTTACAAACATGCCCTAAGGGGATGCCAGCATCACATAGAAACACTTCTTCAAAATTAATAAAGAGAGGATTTGCTTGTTTTTAAATTAAAGACACCACATGGGAGAGAGTCTGTTAGTGACAGTAAAGTCACTAATGGAGCTGTAGACTGGCGAAGCAGCAGAATAATCTTAAATGAATTTTAGTAGTATAGTTTTTAGATCCTGAAAGAAAGAGTGCTGACATCAGAGGCAGACAAAGACCAAGGCAGACAAATAACACAGCAGTATGAGTGATATTACTGGGACTGAGCCAGACAAATTAAATCCCAAATGTATTTTTTAAAAGAACTCAATCTAAACAAGGACAAATGTCTGCAATCACATATATTAAGTGACTTAAGCATTAAGTTTTGCTGTTGCAGAAGGGAGGAGACTTTAAGGGCACCTGAGATCTCCTGTCCAATGCCTCACCTTCTGTTGTCCTATGTGTTGAGGAAGAGGAGGAAGATAAAAGCATCCTTTTATCTGTTACTTCCACTTCCCACCCTTTTCAGACATTCTCCAAAATGAAGGCACATGCTTAACTCCTAGACAAAGCCTTTACATATTCAAGGTTACAGGCACCTGGGAGAAGCTTGTAATTCTGCTTCCTGTAACACAGCAGTCAGAAGAAGACAAACTTAAGAGCTCAGCATCCTGCTTCCTTCCATCTCAGAGCAACTGTGACAAGTGGACCATGCAGACCAAAGGATATTTACAATGAGGCCAGGCTACAAACAGAAACATCAATCTGTAGTAAGCAAATCATTCTCAAAGAAAACCAGTTATTAAGGGTTTGAGTTCTGTTAAGTATCCTGGGGAAGAAGAAAAAAAGAGTGGGAAGAAAAGCAGAATGAACACTGTCATGAAATTACCAAGTGAAAAATAACATAATTTAAAGCCAACTAATAAAAGAGAAAAAAAATCCCAACCTATTATTTTTTTGTCTATAGGAAAAAAAAATCAGGATATACATATGAATTCAGGGATAATGGATACAGTATAAGGTAATAAAGCTATGAAACAGAAACAGCAAAGACAAAGAAAGGATGTGGCCTGTGGTTCCTGTGTCAGTCTTTCATGGAAAATGGATGACAAAAATAGGAGGGCAGAGCTGTAGGTAGGTTTGTTTTTGTATGAAGCTGTATCATTGTGGGGACAGGGTATCCACAATGATACATTTCCCAGGAGGCCTTTACAAAAACCCATGTGAGCATAAGCCTTGTGGTAGACCGTGTTAAGACAGCTACCTACAATTCTGCTGCATAGTGGGCATGTGCTGTCTTGGTTTTTCTTGATGAAGAAAAACCCAGTATGCTAGGACTTACTTTCATCATCTGAGAACTAAGATTGCCTGCTCGGGAAAACAAGCCAGGAGATTTTAAGACACTGAAATAATTTTCAGCAAGCTAGATTGACAGCAAATGCACCAAAAATCTATTAGTCTTTTTGAAGCAGAGAACTAGATTTTTTTTCTAATGTGATAGTGTTTGCAATAGACCCAAAGATTGTTCTTTATTGATGTGGTAAAAGTGTTAGAAAAAGAATTCTGACATGTAGCATGTACTTCTCAGAGGCACTATGTAAAATGTGCTGGCATTTTCTCTCTTAAACAAGCCTTCAGTGTCCACTGACTTACCCATGCCTGTGAGCACAAAGGTGCTTTTCCACACTGCCTCACTGCAGTTCTTCCTTGTGGATATCAAGCACTTGCCTGAGATAATCTGGCTGATTCTTCTGGACTCTCCTTGTTTGGATTACTCTAAACCTATCAGAAAATTGACCGGAATCCTAAAAGACTATTCAAGATGACTGACCTGCCACTGAAGGGAAAACAAATGGATTTGTTTTAGTACAAGGCCACAAAGATAAACAGCCTACATGAAAAGACATGTGACTATGACAATCACAAAGCAAGTATTTGATTACTAACTTCACAAGTTACAGAAAGGGAGGCTTCATAATACTTAGAGTACAAGGCTGACAGGAAGGAAGATGTAGATGTAGAGGAGTTATATTTCTAGACAATGACACATACTATCTCTTTGGAACATCTGCATGGTTTCTACATCTGCAAATGTAGAAAAAAAATAGCAGGTAGTATCAGTGAGATTACATGGTGATTAGAGAAAGCTTTGCAACACAACTTGAGGTGAAATGAAGACAATAAAAATAAGCATCAAAAAACTCTGGGAAACTTTGTAAGTGCTACAGATCATACAATAGGATTTCAAGTTGGTTTTCTGCCAAATACCTTCAGAGAGAGATTGCAGGGTCTTTGGGATTCCAGTTACAGTAAACAGTAAAATTCTGTTTACTAAAACCAGCTGCAGTGCATTCTGATCTTAGCTTATGATTCAACACTTTGTCACCGTGACCACCAGTAGTGTGATTTTCGGTGATGGCACAAAACTTACAGTAATAGGTAAGAAAATTTTTCTCTTTCTCTTTTAAATCACTTAAAATCTCATATCTTTTCTGATAACTTAATTTCAGCCTTATTCTCTCTTTCATTATTTAACTGGTGTTTTCCTGATGTGCCAGTAACCCAGTCTACTCTGGAGAACAGACTACCTTTATTATCCTAGGTAGGGACACACATTTCACTTTGGAGAACAGAATGAATGCATTGTCAGAGAATAAAAATCTGTCCATAGAAAGAATCAGTATGGAGAGTGGGCTAAAAAAAGATGTGCATAAGTATATTGTCTTAATAAAACAACATCTGCAAAAATCACTATTCCCTGAAAGTATAACTATTGTCTGTAATGCCCCTCCTGGGGCTACAGGTGAGTAAGGACAAGTCAATGAAAGGCTACCTGTCTGGAAAGAACTGATATACGCTTACACTCTGGGCAGGTCTAGAAAACAAAATCAGACTACAAATTTAAATATTATTAATTTTTTCAGGCTATACTAAAGCACG
Source organism: Florisuga fusca (assembly GCA_038090715.1). Lineage (NCBI taxonomy): Eukaryota > Metazoa > Chordata > Aves > Apodiformes > Trochilidae > Florisuga > Florisuga fusca. The sequence continues at coordinate 55,055,090 of JAAWXA010000004.1, read as the reverse complement.
TGCTATCTCAGGTAACTGGGAGAGACAAGTAAGAATACTAGCATTTTTAGCTGACAAAACAGAAGCCACAAACCTATACTCAACTTTACCATAATCAGTAGTTGCAGCTCTCTGAAGCTGTTTAATTCCTTGTTGTTATAGAAAACAGCTCTCCACAGCACAGCAAATTTCTTTCCACAAAACAGGCTGCTCAAGATGATGATTATAAAAAGATCATTTAGGACAACAATCTTACTATTTCAGAATAGATTCTAACATGTCACTGGAAACCACAGAAACAGAATGTGAGGATCATTTCAGATAAAAGTAGTGCTCAGGGAATGTTTCTCTTCAGGCCACACTTCTGGGTTTGGACTCTCCCCAAATCCTGAGGAAAATAATATCATTTTAAGACTCTGATAAATGACAGTGATCTCTTCTTCTCATTGTATTGCTCCTCAAATCAGAAGAATCAATGCCTCAAAAACCTGAGCCCCACTGCAGAGTAAAATGATTACGAGTGATGAAGTTCAGACTTCCTAGAAAAAATTCAGTGATCAGCATGTTTTTTGAAATTCGGTGTGAATCTAAGGTGTTGTCTGATGGAAATCAATACTCTGATCCCTCATAAACCATAGTCAATAATGCATCTAACTAATAATCACAGCTAATAGAGCAGAGATAATAAAAGCAGGGACTTCCTTCCCAAGAAGGAGAAAGGAGGAGATGTTAAAAACATCTAAAATGAGGAGACATCAAGGGCCTGTGTTATATATTGCAAGTTATTTTGCAAGTGAAAAAAAATAATTATTATTTACTAGAGAAGAGTAGTCCTGATGTTGAAAATAAATTATGAAATTAAGAAAATGAGGTTGTTTAGCTGAAAATAAGCAAAGAAAATTACTCTTTCTGCATATGAGAAATATTTTCTATTAGCACAACATGATAAAGAAATAAATGTCTTCTAAAGAAATGTGAAAACTACAACTGATTTGCCTAAACCTGAAGAGGTATTTCTGAGATTAATCTCATCTGGTTTGACACGCAGATGTGGTGGTGTTCCCTTACAGACCTTTATTTTTTATTTTAAGGGACCATAAGTTAAAGTACTTGTGGAATGGATGTTTCTTCCATTGCTGGTACCCCATGAGGGGAGGGTTAGTCCACAGGTTTGGCTTACAGGACTGAGAGTAGAGGAGAGGTTTTCCTGCAGCTGCAAAACAGTGTGAATACTGAAAGACTGTACTTTGGCAGTGGGACAAAACTCACAGTCCTAGGTAAGTCAGAAATCAGATCTGCATGATATAATATTTGTTTAAGGGATAAAATATTTGTTTAAGGGACAAGACCATTCTTAATTAATGGCAAAATAAGGATCAGGATTAATGCTTTTTTAACTGCTTCTTTAAGTGAAATGTGCTACTATGGCAGTGTACATTTGCAGGCACAAATTTTGACATCTTTGCATCTGTTGCCTCTGTCTTCCCCTACCGGGAACTTCATCAAGGGAGAGAGGAAGAAATTTTCCAAGAAAACTTTACAGAGGTTGGGAATGAAAGATCCTTTGGTTTTGATCTGCAGGGTTTCATGTTCATCTCTGTAACAATCAAAAGCAACATTTCAGAGTTAGATTCTGGATTCTTGTGTCTGCTGAATCAGACATGGAAAGAGTAGTCTTCCTGGTACTTTTCTCCCCCCTCCAGGGACAGACAGAGAGCAGAGAAAATAAAAGCAGGGACTTGCTTCCCAAGAAGGAGAAAGGAGGAGATGTTAAAAACATCTAAAATGGGGAGACACTGAGGTCCTGTGTTATATATTGCAAGTTATTTTGCAAGTGAAAAAAAAAGTAATTATTTTACTAGAGAAGAGTAGTCCTGATGTTGAAAATAAATTATGAAATTGAGAAAATGAGGTTGTTTAGCTGAAAATAAGGAAAGAAAATTACTCTTTCTGCATATGAGAAATATTTTCTATTAGCACAACTAAATAAAGAAATAAATGTCTTCTAAAGAAATGTGAAAACTACAACTGATTTGCCTAAACCTGAAGAGTTATTTCTGAGATTAATCTCATCTGGTTAGACACACAGATGTGGTGGTGTTCTCTTGCAGACCTTTATTTTTTATTTTAAGGGACCATAAATTAAAGTACTTATGGAATGGATGTTTCTTCCATTGCTGGTACCCTATGAGGGGAGGGTTAGTCCACAGGTTTGGCTTACAGGACTGAGAGTAGAGGAGAGGTTTTCCTGCAGCTGCAAAACAGTGTGAATAATGACAGACTGTACTTTGGCAGTGGGACAAAACTCACAGTCCTAGGTAAGTCAGAAATCAGATCTGCATGATATATATAATATTTGTTTAAGGGACAAGACCATTCTTAGTTAATGGCAAAATAAGGATCGGGATTAATGCTTTTTTAACTGCTTCTTTAAATTAAATGTGCTAATATGGCAGTGTATATTTGCAGGCACAAATTTTGACATCTTTGCATCTGTTGCCTCTGTCTTCCCCTACCGGGAACTTCATCAAGGGAGAGATGTTCATCTCTGTAACAATCAAAAGCAACATTTCAGAGTTAGATTCTGGATTCTTGTGTCTGCTGAATCAGACATGGAAAGAGTAGTCTTCCTGGTACTTTTCTCCCCCCTTCAGGGGCAGACTGCCTAAAGTTTCTCTGGGACAATGGCTTCCCCTAACAGTCCTTTTCATGACTTCTAATTCTCAAAAGGGGCTTTTCTTTTTTCTCAGTACATTCTTGTCCTCTATTCTTTCTCTTCTCCCCATTTTCTTCCTCTGTTTCCTCTCCTCCCAGGAAAGGATTTAACATCATATATATCAAGGCATTTACATTTATAACCATTTCTAACTGCTACTGCAACATCTGATAGAAAACTGTAGAAATCCACACTGGTTTCTGCTCCGTTAAACAGTGCCACTTGTAGGAACTAAGTTGCTGGCAAGAAGAGCACAATGGCACTGCAGGTTATAGTCTGATTGTGTATAGCTGTGCTTTTTATCTGCACCGCTTACTTTTGGAACTGGCACTGTGCTCAGAGTTATAGGTAAGTAGCTGTGATTAACCCAAGTGCACAATCTGGAGGACAGTTGCAATTTTCCCTTGTATGTGTAGCATACTCATAGGTGATATTGTAAAATCCGAGTAGGAGTTAAAGATAACAAGAAATCATGAAACTGACCTTGCCATGATGGGAATGGAAGAACTGTGGTACTTTTTCTCTTAGGTGGGTGAAGAAGCTTGTACCACTCTCCTTGTTCCATTTCAAATACCCTCATTCTCATTGTCTTTCCAGTAGTTTTATCATTCTTTCTGTCTGCCTTTTCCACTTGCTCTCCTCTTTGTCATTTTGTTTGTTTGTTTTGCTTGCTTTGGGTAAAAACCAAAAATGTTTGTTTAGTCTGTTCAATCTCTGCCATTTTTCTTTTGCAAACTCCCTGTCTGTTTCCATGTCCTCACTCATTAGCCATTTAGTCTATGAACTGACAAACTTATGTCAAAGATACTTTTAGGATAGGAAAAAAATTCATAAAGCATAAAAGTGATCAACCTCTCCTCATGTCTGCTGGTAGAAAAGCAGAGCAGTGCCAAACCTTCTAGCGAGTGATCTCCATTACTCTCCGATAACCTCTACTGAAGAGTGTATAAACTCACACATTGTCACAGGAGCACTCCAGGGACCTTTGTAGGGTAAGCACTGACAAGTCATGATTCAGGCCAACAGCTGAAAGCAAACATTGGGGCACAGGGGTCAAGATTTATGCAAGATAAGAGTTTCTGCTAATTCTGCTAATTCTCTCCACTCTAGGAAGGAGGGGGTAGTTAGGAAGATAATCTGCGGTTTATAGTGCCTTCACACCAAGAAGATACAGAACTCTTCTCTTAGGCTCCATAGTCCTCCCTGCATTTCTGTTTCCATGTGCTTTTTGCAGATTTGGTTGGTTTATCATGATAGATGAGTGAAAAAGGCACTCTAATAACATATAGGTAAAACAAAAAGATGACTTTTAGGGTCACTGCCTAGATTCTGAGGGACATCGTTGTTGCCTTGCTGACTGTAAAATTTTCTAGTCTTATATGTAGGTATTAAGCACTTTAGGACATGGGACATCTTTTGGTTTGTGAGTCTTGCATCAATTTTGGAAGATGTGTTGCCTAGGATGAGGGCTTCTCATACCCAGAATAACCTAAATAATAAATAACATAAAGATATATTTCATAGACTTTAAAAGGGATGACCATTTAAGACCTAAAGCAAAACTTTTGTTTGTTTTTGTCCAAAACTGTACTGGGCAGATTCAGGCTACCTACAGAGACTGTTCTTCAAATAAGGCAGTGAGAAAGATTAGGTTTTCCCTTTCAAGTCAACTTTTAGATACAGAGGTTAAAGTAGGGTATCACATGGCAGCGTAATTCTGAACACTGCAATAACCATCATGTCTTACTAAATCTCCAGGAATATAGCAGAGTCAGTTGAGGATGCTTGTGCCATATAACACAGACTCTTATCTATTGGTACAGTATCACAAATAAAGGTCAAGTGCCGGGTCCTGCACTTTGGCCACAACAACCCCATGGGGAGCTCCAGGCTGGGCACAGAGTGGCTGGAGAGCAGCCAGACAGAAAGGGACCTGGGAGTCTGGATTGACAAGAAGCTGAACATGAGCCTGCAGTGTGCCCAGGTGGCCAAGAAGGCCAATGGCATCCTGGCCTGTATCAGGAACAGTGTGGCCAGCAGGTCCAGGGAAGGGATTCTGCCCCTGTACTCAGCGCTGGTGAGGCCACACCTCGAGTACTGTGTCCAGTTCTGGGCCCCCCAACTCAGGAAGGAGATTGAGGTCCTGGAGCAGGTCCAAAGAAGGGCAACCAGGCTGGTGAAGGGACTCGAGCACAGATCCTATGAGGAGAGGCTGAGGGAGCTGGGGGTGTTCAGCCTGAAGAAGAGGAGGCTCAGGGGAGACCTCATCACTCTCTACAACTCCCTGAAAGGAGGCTGTAGCCAGGGGGGGGTTGGTCTCTTCTCCCAGGCACCTCTCAGCAAGACAAGAGGGCATGGTCTTAAGTTGTGCCGGGGGAGGTTTAGGTTAGATATTAGAAAGAATTTCTTTATGGAGAGCGTGATCAGTCATTGGAATGGGCTGCCCAGGGAAGTAGTGGATTCTCCATCCCTGGAGATATTTAAAAAGAGACTGGATGTGGCACTCAGTGCCATGGTCTGGTAACCGCAGCGGTAGGGGATCAAGGGTTGGACTTGATGATCTCTGAGGTCCCTTCCAACCCGGCCAATTCCATGATTCTATGACTCTATGCATACTGGGTACTTTCCTGGTTATCTACCTGCTCAGCTTCTTTTCAGCTTTACTATTCTTTTGGCAGAGAGAGCCAGGCCTCTTATGTTTCTATGTAATGAGTGAAGACAAATGCCTTCAATTTCCTGGTGTCTACCTATCTAATAGATATCAATTGTCTAATAGACAAGTTTAAGGATTTTCTGACGGAAGACAATAATAAAGGCTCTGGACCATATTACTTTCGGTTTCAGGGAAGAACGAGGAAATCATACCTCCAGCTGTGGCTATTTTTTCCCCATCAAAGCAAGAGATCCAACAGAAGAGCAAGGCCACATTGGTATGCCTGGCCTCTGCTTTCTACCCCGACCACCTGAATCTGGTCTGGAAGGTGAATGGTGCTATGAGGACAGAAGGGGTGGGGACAGATGAGTTTTCCACATGGGATGGGAGTACCTACTCATTGACAAGCCGACTGAGGATCTCAGCCCCGGAATGGTTCAACCCTCTGAACCGTTTTGAGTGCACTGCCAATTTTTTTAAGAATGAAACTCTGGAATCGATACACAAATTCATCTACGGTGATGCTGGTGAGTAAAAAATGTCTATCATCATGATGTACAAACTAGAAATCACAAAATTGAAGGGCTTTTGTAGTGGTGTAAAATATGTCTATATGCAATTTCTATAAAAGGTGTTGTTAAGGCAAAGATACGTATGTGAGTATTTGCATGTTGTTTCTTATTTCTGTGTCTTTGAATCCACATTATCGTTACATATCCATAGATATTAAAAGATTTCTTTAGATTTTCACTGAAAAAACCTCTGTAGCATAGTAAAATATATAATATAATAAAATATTAATAATATAATAAAATATATAGTGTAATAAAATGAATCAGGAAGTATATTGTAAACTGAAACTTCTAAAAATTGTGCTCTTTTCACATTGATGAGAAATGTAACTTTGATTTTTGTCTTTCAGGATGTGCACTCACAGAAGGTATGTGTGTCTTCTCACAGGCAAATATCTGTACATGCTTTAATTCCAGTTTTACTGACACTAAGTAACACCTCCTCATTTATGTGTTTTATGTGTTTATTGTCTCCTCCAGTCCTTATCATGGCCTTTTATTGGGAAGCTGCTTGCTAAGCCATGAAAGGAAAAATTCATACTTAACCAAAATGATTATAACATCAAGATTCAGAATCTGGAATTTTGAATATTTCTTAGTACCATATTCAGAATACTTCTTATTACAACTCACCTTCCCCTCCAAATGTCAAGTATAACAATATTAAAAATAATTTTTCTTTCTTCTATATATACATATTTACATACTCTTGTTTTTTTCACTAATATCTTTCATGCTTCAGCACCAAGCTGATCTATAAGAATAAGAGTTCTAGATACTGTGTTATTCTGGGATATGTAAAACTTCCCTGATACATCAGCAGCACTTACAAGTCACTGACAATGAAGAGTGAAACAAATCTGTATCTTGTGTTTCAGTTTATTTTGAGTTCTTAAGAGGGAAGTCATACGAACAGTCCAGTTTTTCAGTAGGTGTGGCAGCACAATAGTTAAGCATTCCCAATAAGGACATACTTTGTTAGCATAAAGCCATCCTCTGTCTTTCCTTTTTTGGTTCTCTGAATTACAGTGCTATTTTCCATCCTCTGCTACCTCTTTTCAAGAGAGCCATGCATTTGGCTTTAGTTAATTTGTGTTACTTAGCTAAATATTTCAAAGGCTCTTATTTGATTAAAGCTGTATTAGATCTAATCTATCATAATGATGATTATAATTCAATACACAAATTATGTTTGATTTGCAGAGTCCTACTTGTGGTCTGGAAATTCTCTGAAGCTCACTTACCTCATTCTATGTGGCAAAGCCTTGCTCTATGCAGTTTTGGTGAGCAGCATGATGTGGAAAGCCAAGGTACGCTAGTGTGCTACTTGCAAGATGAGCTTACTCCCTAGTACAAGGATGAGCAAATATAAAAGAAGTTATTCTCAGTTGTATGGTTGTTCTCCATGTGCTCAACTGAGCTTTGTTCAGATGAATTTAAAAAATTGCAAGTGACCAGTTTTCTATCACTGTTTTTCCATAACTCAAATAAAATCAGTGCTATCTAACAGACCAATTTCTTCTTGAAATGCTCTTTAAACACATGCAAATAGATGAGAATTAAAGACAAATTCTTCAGAAAGTAAAGAAGAGAAATTTCATATATAAAATACTTTTCTGTAAGCATTGGGGCTCATAGCTGCAGTGAAAGTAATAAGGAAGGGTTTTGAGGACATACATGGAATAAATCTGTACAAAGATTTACAAAGAAGAATAGGGTAAATCTGAATAAATAGGGAGAAGTTTAACTAACTACAGGGAAATACTTTTTATCAGTAAGTTTCTCATATGGTTCAACGATATTCCCTGGAAGCTTCAGCTCAAGTTCTTTTAAAAGAAAGATTGGGAGATGTATTTGAAAAATAACCTGGTAAAAATGAGGGAAAGTATGAACACAGTCTCAATTATGTTTTTGTGTCTAAGACACTAGAGGGTTGGTTCTTGACTGGATCACAATCATGGTTTAGGTCAGAAGGGACCATTAAAGAACATCTGGTCCAACTCCCCCTGCAATGAAGAGGAACATCTTTCACTAGATCAGGTTGCTTGAAGGCCCATCCAACCAGACTTTGAACACTTCCTGTGATGAGACACCAACACCTTCTCTGGAAAATCTGTTCCACTGTCTCACCGTACTCATCATAAAAGAATTTGTTCCTTGTATCTAATCTAAAGACACCTTGTATCATTTTAAAACCATTGCCTCTATTCCTGTCACCACAAGCCTTGGTAAAAAAATCTCCCTCGCTTCCTTATAAGCCTCCTTGTACATTGAAAGGCAACAAGAAGGTCTCCCACTTCTCCAGACTGAAGAACCCCAGCCTTCCTTGCCAAGAGAACCATTCCAGCCTTCTGATCATTTTTGTGGCCCTCTGCTGGATGTGCTCTACCATGTCCATGTCTGTCTTGTGCAGGCAGCCCTCAGAATTAGATTCTGTAATCCAGGTGGGGTTTCATGAGAGTAGAGGGGTAGAATCACCTTTTTCAACCTGCTGGCCATACTCGTTTGATGCAGCCCAGGATGCAATGGGTTTTCTGGAATGAAAGCATTCACAGACAGCTGGCATACAATTTTTCACCCACCAGTATCCCCAAGTCATTCTCCAAAGAGATGCTCTCAAGCCATTCGAACCTCAGTCTTGTACTGGTCATGATGATTGCCCAGACCCATGTGCAGGACCTTGTACTTGGGCCTTGTTCAAATTTATGATGTTTACATGGGCCCACTCCTCAAGTCTACTCAGGTCCTTCTAGATGACATCCATGGCTCTTTCTCTTGTCCACTGATGCAGTCACTCCAGTACAGATGGACAACAAGTTAGTCATCTACCAAAAAAGTTCTGCTCAGTATGTAAACAAATAATTTGTACAGGTTAAGACACTTTCTTGGGTGAAAAACGGGGAGAAAATATGAGGTTAAAACATGGTCATTTCAGTTAATGCTCTCAGAAGAAACAACAGTTGGGACACTGGTAAATGTAGTCTGCTATTACTGAGTTTATCATACTTGTTCCTTTTGCTTTTTTTTTTTTTTCAAATTTGTTTTTCTGTTTTGTTTTCAGATAGGCTGATGGGAAGCTGTAAGGAGAGTCCTCTTCATCACATGGTCAGGAACATAGCAAATTATGTCTACCTTTCAGTAGTAAAGGATCTATGCTTTTGTCTAAGAACTTTTGAATATTATTATGTGGCAGTTCTCCTTTCCCCTCCTTATCTTTCCACTTTGTTGAAACAACTGCTGTTTTTTTCCTATACTTCCATGTCATATTGTATGGTGTTTTATTGTTTCATAAAGTGTGATATCTATAAAACTAATGCCTTCTTAATGCTCAGAGGCTGAGGACACAGCTCCTTGAGTTAAGAATAAAGTTAAGCTTTTTAATTAAAGAAGCAGAAGCTATTGTTTTTTTAAATTTGGTCTTTTGTAGCAATAATGTCCAACAACTCAGATTCCAGTTATGTGTAGTATTGTAAGGCACTCACATTAAAAAACATCCACTGACAATTCTTATAGGAACAGCTTATCTATTATGAGAACAATAGTTCTTACACAGTACTTACACTGTCTCCAACAACTTGTTGTTGTTTTTTACCAAAAACTGTAATCGGGCTGAGGACTTTAAAGGCTTGCACACCCCAGAACCAGTGACTGGAAGAGTGAGCATTCAGGGATAGTCCATCAGACCCATATCTTTCCAATGTAGAGGCAAGGATGTAATGCAGGAAGTCCTGTGACACTGGAATGAGAAACATGGTTCTTTTCATAATCTAATAAATGTGTACTTTGTGTCCTTTTTGCACCAGGAGAGGACATGAGGGATCTAGACCACTTAGTTTTCCTCAGGCAGTGTTGAAATGGTATTAGCAGTGCAGAATCAGGCCTTCACATTTTAAGCCTTTATTTTTGTTCTACTCTGTACACATTTGTTACAGCTCATTCTAACTGTGCAGGAGACTGCTCTGGACAAAATTATTCTTGAAGATGATATTTATTTAAATGTACTTCTCTACAATTATGTATCTTAATGTATCTACAATTGTGTATCTTAAGTTTCAAGGGAACAAGCCAATAAGAATGAAGGGGAGCTTTTTAGACAAAAAGAGGGAAAGAACTCCAGGGAGCTATTGCATGAGGCAATTAATGAAATATTATTAAAATGTGTGGTCTTTTTTAAAGAAAAGAAAAAAAAAAAGAAAAATTATGAAGAAAGAAAAAATAAGAAAAGTAAGAAAGATGAAGAAAAGCAAAGTAGAAAAGAAAGAAGGGCTGAAACTCAGAAAAAGAGATGAGAATCTAATCTGTGGAGACAAGGAAAGGGAACCACAGTGTGGTTCTTTGAAGCTGTGTTTGTGAGCACCGATTCTCTGCAGTATAAACTATAAAACCAAGGGATTATGGATTACTTAATCCTGGAGAGTTTTTCTGGAGATATTTCATTCACTTTGAGCATTATTGAGCTATAACCATATGCCATATGTTAAACAATCGGTAAGTCATAAGTATTTCACTCGGGAATAAGTGGAGAACAAAGTCATACCTTTTACATGTAAACATATCTTAACTAAACTAGGAGTAATGCAAGCTGAGATAGCATGAGTGTTTGTGGGGCTTTGGGAATAGAGTATCTGGGAATGCAATAACAAAGCAGAAGGAGTAGGAAGCATTGAGAGAAGACCCTGAAGGGAGCTTCTGTATAGCATAGCCAGGGTCTTGAACAGACAGAGGAAATACCTCTGAAAGTCTCAGCAGAAAATGGTACCACAGAATCAGATCAGATGCTGTGCCACAATGTGCTTGAAAGCATCTCTTTAAGGGAACAGCAGTTGAATTTTAGCAAAACAGGATGCGGTTTGACATTTACCCCCCTAAAAAAAAGCCTGTTTTGGTAACACATCAGCCTCTTACGGCAGTGCCACCCCAGCCTTTCAGGATGAGGCACAGGGCTCAGCTCTCTGTACATCTGCACATGGACAGAAATAGTGACACATACAGGCCTTATGAAAGCTGGTGGGGTTTTGGTCTGATGTTATCATACAGTCTTCTTGCTACTTAAGTCTGCAGATGGGTTTTGCATGTGCAGCTGCTCTTTCTGCTGTTTCAACACACAAAAACCAAAATATTTTTGGGGTTGGGGAGCGTTGTAAAAGCTGCTGACCTGCTTTTACAAATTAAAAAAAAACAACCCATACTTTTTCGAGCCAAAGCAAGATGGTAAAAATTGTATGCTTGAAGAAAAACTGTTATGGAAGAGGACCTCTGAATACATTTTGTTCTACAAAACAGGGTTAACTTCAAAGCTAGACCATGTTGCTCCAGGCTTTCTCCAGGTAATTTCTGAATAACTTCAAGGACAGAGATTTGACAAGGTCTCTGAGAAATCTGTTCCAGTGATGGAGCACCTTCCAGAGGAAGTATTATTTCATAATGTCTAATCAGTTTGTCCTGCTTCAACTTATTCCCACTGGCTTCCACTGTGCCCCTGTGAGGCTCTCTCTTTATGCAGTTTGAGTCAAGCAATTAGCCATTCTTTAGCTTTCTCTCCAAGATGAACTTGCTTTAGGATGAGTTAGGACAATTTGTTATATAATTGTCATGGAGTGATTACACAAAGAGTACCTCATGCAATTACTGATCACAACGCATCAGTCAATCTGTCTGGGAGTTTGATGGTGCTGGCAATACACTCGTAGGTCTTTTTTGTGTGAGATGCAAGACTCTTCAGGCTAAGTCTGATATATTCCATCAGGAAGAAACTATCTAGCAAATAAAACTGTATTCACATTCTGTTTTTTCACCCCTCTCCATTTGTGTCCTCAAAATATGGATAATCTCTGGAGCAGTGTTCATATTAGGGTTTACCTCAAAGTCAGAAAGAACTACAAGACTCTGAATGAGGAATATCACAAAGTTGCCTGGGAGAAAAAAAAAGCAAATCTCAGAACTTATCCGTATAAAGAATGAATATATGTTGCTGCTTCTGAACGGTGAGAGGTATGAGGAATAAAGAGATAGACATGACACACCTACTGGCATGTTTTTCACTATGTAGCCAGAAGAAAACTGGATAGTCAGAACAATTCTGAATAAATGGAAAATACATCCTATTTTTCTTGAATGTGAATCTATTCTAAGTTGCATATTACTTTGTTCTATCTCTCTTTCCTCTTTATACCCTACATACACGTGTCTTTTCAGGCCCATATCTATTTACCTGCAGACCATGGTAACGGTTCTTCTTTTGTCCTTGTATTCCAATGTGTGGCATATACTTCCGTTTAGATTCTATTTGTAAATCAACTTTTGTTCAGTCCATTGCCAATCTTAGTGCTACAGATTTCTTGTGATTAGAGGAACATTTCCAATCACAGAAAAAAGCACTGTGGCTTTCACTGCTTAACAATATTCAGAGAGGAATGAGAGTACACACACATGAAGGGATGCAGGGATGAAACTGGGGCCTGGAGAGGAGACTGGATGCAACATGACAGGACTTGTGGAAGAGGAGGGCTCTACTAAGGTCTTACAACCTTGGATCTCTGTGAAGGAGGATGATATTCCTTGTGGTAGGATGAACAAAAGATTTGGTGAGAGGTTGGTTACTTTGGAGACATTCCAGTATGGTCAAGAGGGTACTGGGGCTTCTCAAAAGGTGTCCCAGATGATGTGCATCTACAGTAATGCATGCAACATGGGTAACAAACAGGAGGAGCTGGAGGCCGTGGTGCAGATGGAAAACTATGATATAGTTGCCATCACAGAAATGTGGTGAAATAGCTCACACAGTTGGAAGACTGCGATTGATGACTACCAACTTTTCCAAAGAAATGGGCAAGGAAGGAGAAGAAGTGGGTTTGCCCTCTATGTTAGGGAGAGATATGAGTTTCTAGAAATTAATGATGGTGATGACAAGGTTGAGAGCTTATGGGTTAGAATCAAGGGAAAGGTTAATAAGATGGACATCATTGTGGGAGTCTGCTACAGACCATCCAACCAGGATGAAGAGGTGGGTAAGGTACTTTATAGACAGCTTGGTAACGTCTCACAGTCTATTTCTTGTTCTTATGGGTGACTTCAACTTCCCAGATATCTGCTGGAAATATAATACAGGAGAGGGACACCAGTCCTGAAGGGTCCTAGAACGTGTAGGAGATAACTACTTGTTGTAAATAGTGAGGGAGCTAACAAGGGGCAGTGCATTCCTGGACCTGCTGTTTGTTAATAGAGAAGGTCTTGTGGGGGATGTAATGGTTGGAGGCCTTCTTGGGCAAAGTGATCATGAAATGATGAATTTTTTAATTTTTAGTGAAGCAAGGAGGGCATTCTCCAGAACTTCCACCTTGGACTTTAGGAGATCAGACTTTGAGAAAGGGAGGAAGTTCTGGAGGATGTAGGAGCCCAGGAAAGCTGGGCATACTTTAAGGAGGATTTTTTAGAGGTGAAGGAGCTGATCATCCCCAGGTCATGGAAGACAAGCCTATAAGGAAGGAGACCAGCCTAGCTCAACAGAGAGCTTTAGCTGGAACTCAGAAATAAAAAGAAAGTTTATGGTCTTTGGAAGAGAGGACAAGCAACTTATGAGGATTACAAAGATACAATGAAGATGCATAAAGAGAAAACTAGAAGGTCCGAGACCCATCTGGAACTAAATTTGGCCACTGTGATGAAAAACAACAATAAATATTTCTATAAATACAACAACAAGAGGGCAGCTAGGGAGAATCTCCATCTTTTATTAGATACAAGGGAAACACAGTGACCAAAGATCAAGAAAAGGCTGAGGTACTTAATATTCTCTTTGCATCAGTCTTTAATAGCAGGACAAATTGTTCCCTGGGCACACAGTCTCTTAAGATAGAAGGCAGAGACAAGGAACAGATTAGTCCCTTTGTAATCCATGAAGAAATGGTTATGGACCTGTTTCATAAGCTAGACACTCAGAAGTCTACGGGGATGGATGGTTTACACCCTAGAGTGCTAAGAGAGTCAGCAGATGTGATTGCCAAACCTCTCTCCATCATCTTTCAGAAGTCCTGGCTAACAGGGGATGTCCCATTGGACTGGAGACTGGCAAATGTGACACCCATCTTCAAGAAAGGCTGGAAAGAGGATCCTAATAACTACAGACCTCACCTCAGTGCCAGGGAAATGGATAATCTCAAGAGCCATTATTCATCAGTTAAAGGTCAACCAGACAATTATGCCCCATCAGCATGGGTTCATGGAAAGCAGATTCTGCTTGACAAACCTGATCTCATTTTATGACAAGGTGATCTGCTTAGTGGACAAGGGAAAGGCTGTAGATGTAGTCTACCTGGACTTCAGTGAAGACTTTGACATTATCCCCCATAATATCCTAATGGAAAAGCTGGCTGTGCATGGCTTGGATGGGCATATACTTTGCCGGGTTAAACACTGTCTGGATGGCCAGGACCAAAGAGTTGTGGTCAATGGAGTTAAATCCAGTTGGTGGCCTGTCACGAGTGGTGTCCCCCAGGACTCAGTGCTGGTGCCACTCTTGTTTTACATCTTTATTAATAATCTTGATGAGGGGACTGAATGCACCCTCAGTAAGTTCTCAAATGACACCAATTTAGGAGGGAGTGTTGACCTGCTGGATGGTAGAAAGGCTTTAAAGAGGGATCTGGACAGACTGGATCGTTGGGCTGAGACCAACTGTATGAAATTCAATAAGGCCAAGTGTTGGGTCTTGTATTTTAGTCACAACAACCCCAGGCAACGTTACAGGCTTGGAGAAGAATGTCTGGACAGCTGCCTGGCAGAGAAGAACCTTGGTGAATTGATTGCCAGACAGATCAATATGAGCCAGCAATGTGCCCAGGTGGACAAGAAGGCCAATGGCATTCCGGCTTGTATCAGAACTTGTGTGACTAGCAGGACTAGGGAAGTAACCCTGCCCTTGTACCCAGCACTGGTGAGGCCCCACCTTGAGGACTGTGTTCAGTTTTAGGCACCTCAGTACAAAAAGAACATTGAGGTGTTGGAGTGGGTCCAAAGAAGGCCAACAAAGCTGGTGAAGGGTTTGGAAAACATCCCTTATGGGGAGCAACTGAGGGTGCTCGGGCTGTATAGTCTGGTGAAACAGAGGCTAAAGGGAGACCTTATCAGTCTTTACAAATACCTGAAAGGAGGCTGTAGAGACAGTGGGATTGGTCTCTTCTCACTGGTGACAGATGACAGAACAAGGGGAAATGGCTTTAAGTTGTGTCAGGAGGGACTTAGGTTGGATATCAAGAGAAACTTCTTTACAGAAAAAATTGTTAAGCACTGGAACAGGCTCCCCAGGGAAGTAGTTGAGTCTCCATCCCTGAATGTGTTTAAAAATCACCTGGATGTGGTGCCTGGGACCATGGTTTAGTGGTGGGTCATTTGGAATAGGGTAATAGGATTAGGACAAGGCTGGATTCAGTGATCTTCAAAGTCTTTCCAGCCTGAGCAATTCTGTGATTCTGTGGTTCTGTGTCATTCTTATCTATTTACTGTCATCTGAGATCAAGTCCTGCTGATGACCAGCAGGAGTTTTACATGTGAAATTACTGGAGTGACATTGTCAGGAGTGGTTTTTTTCATAATGTATCATGGGATCACTTACATGACCTGAGTTTTTATAGCAGCAACAGTGGTCTGTTTTCACAAGGCAGCATTTTTAGTACTGCTTGAAAGGGAGAAAAATGAGATTTTGAATGAGAATTTTAAAACGCTCCCACTTGGTAGTAACCAAAATGGGCCCCTTCAGGTTTTTGGCAGTATGTTTTTATTTTTGTCACTTTAATGAGCTTCAGCTTCTTTTAACTTCTGAATAAAAATAATCAATACAACATACTGAAAAGCAAGAAGAAAAAAACCAAGAAGAAAAAAGAAAATTAGTATTTTGGTAATGTATAAAGGCTTATTTCTTAATTAAAAGCCAAATGTTAGGTCAAATTGCTTTCAGCATAAAAAAAAGACTTTCGAACCTTCTAATTGCCACGTACTTGGAGAGTTTTAAGTGAGTTTCATTACATGAACAAACTACCTCAGGCTCTCTATAAGCCCAGCTATGGATCTTAAGGGGAAGAAAATCTACATTAGTTCTTCCAGATTGCAGTTTAAAATGGTTTATGGGTTGGTAATTTGCAAACTTGAGTTTAAATGTCAAGTCATAAATCCCCCACACAAAAGGATTTACAAAACAATCTTCCCTGTAGTCTAAACTAAATGTGTCACACTGCCTTAGATTGGTGCAATGCAACTCTGTCAGTCACCAGGAGCCATGGTTATTCCTTCAAAAAAAATCCTTCCACATGCTAACATTCCATGACCCTCAGGGTTAAGTACTGTGGCACCAAAGAACCACACCCTGATATTCCAGGCAGGTCTGAAAATGATATTTAAACAACCCTTAAACCTCATAACGAGCTCTTCCTGCTGGTTTTCTTCAGCAACAGCCCAAAGACACAGTCTGTATGGATAAAAATGCCTGAACAAGTCACTATCTCTGAAGTATTTCAGACTTAGACATATGTATATCTCAAGGACCTGTTCTGTCTCAGGGAAGAAAATTACTTAAGGGACAGTAATTTGTGGCTGTGTAAATTGCAGATTCCTTTTCCTTTATTTTATGCATGCATTTGGTTAAAAATCTTTGTTTATTGTTCTAATGCGATAGAGAACAAACAGCTGGTCAGGGAAGAGGAGTTCAACAATTAACATAGACTGCAAAGACCTATTCTGCTTCTCTTGTTCCAGCTCCTTGGCAGCATCAGGTTTCTGAATAGACTATTGGCCTGCATACCCTCATCCAGTGCTCAGAATTGCTCTCTTCTGAGGGAGGGTGCTGAAAAGAAGTTTATGTAAAGAAAGTAAGTGACTTTGAAGTGTTGTGTTCAAACTACTGGCACAGAAATAGACAGCTGAATGGTTCATCTTCACAGATGGAATATCCAAATGGAAGTCTGCAAGGCTTAATCTTTTAGCTTTGTATCCATCGTGAATATCACCCACTTGCTCCTGATTTGTACTATATGAATAATAGATCAGTTGCAGCCCCTTCCCAGGCTGCTGCAAATACCAGAACATAGAATTATGATTATCATTTTGGCTGCACATCAGAGTAGCTTTCTCATCTTCTTTCAGAACAAGATTGGAAGTTTGGGTGATTTTAGCTCCTACGAGACAAAACAAAACAAAACAAAACCACAATAAAATAAGCAAGCTACATTCTCTCAGCAGCAGAGCAGGTACCATGGCTCTACTGATTCCTTACTTGCTCCAAAGAAGTACATGGCCACACACCAAGCTGCCCAGATCCTCATGTCTGCCTCAGTAGTCAGTGAGCACACACCTATAAGGGGCTTTCATGAGTCTATTTCACGTGGTTCTCTTAAACCAATAGCAGAGATCTCTGTAACAACTAAACCTATGCCAAAAGCTAAACTCCTTCCTGCAAAAAAATTTAAAACAAGAGCGTTGTTTGATTGTATCTGTTGAAAACACACAGGAAGTTTCAAATTGTGTCAGGGGGAAGTTTTCATATTCTTATCAGACAGGATATTGTCATATATGAAAATTGTCTTTTTAGTTACCCTTTTATGTTTTATTTTACCATTTGAAATTTTGTTTCTATAATAAAACAGAAAATGTTATAATTTATAAAATTATTAATTTATAATTGTTATAACACACCAAGTGAAGTGCTTTGGTTTGGGGTTTTTTTGTATTGGTGACTGCAGGCATTTTTTTTTTCTGGAGAAAGAGTAAATACAATACATAAACTCAAAGCTTAATTATTTTTTCTTTCTTCTCCGCCTGCCTGAATCAGCATGCATGATCCTGTTTTAGGAAGAGTTTTATATGAAATACTAATGTAGTCTTAGCACACAGTGAAAGTAAAGGAAACTTGGGTTGCTCCTGAAGCAAAAAAGCATCAAATTATTTTCCTTAGCTGTTCCAACAGTATGTGCACTGATTATAAACCCAAATTCCAGGATTCAGATGATAACACTGTCTCTAACATAATCTTTTAAGTTGTGTTAAGAAGACCTTTTACTGTCCTACCATGGTATTCTTATGTGCAGTGAGAACCATCACACTACTTATATTTGACATCTGTGGATTTGAAATGCTAAAATCAAACCAAGATCTGTGCTGCTGAAACCATTCTTTCTCGTTTAAGTGAAATGATACCATCTGGTGGAGCGAATGGGTGTTTGCAGTGATCCTTAGGGCTGTATTTTCCACAGTTCTTTGGTTTTGTATTGGCAGAAATGCCTGGAAGAGGGACTGGAACTAATGCACCAGAGATAGGTATGTCTGTCATTAAACTGGTGACTGAAATGCTGAATTGAAAGTGTTGATTCAGAAATGCACAAGTTCTTTATCTGTAGGAGAAAGTTCTCAGCACTGACATTGAGCATGGGATTTCACAAAGCCACCATAATTCAGCTGAGGAGGGGAACTAGTGTGTGAAGTAGATGATGAGGTGTACCTAACTAATGAGGCAGGTATACTGTAGAAGTTGTCCTCCAATCCAGGTAACATGGCCGGAAAAAGAAATCTTCTTTCACATAGAGCCCATAGTTAAGAGTTCTCTTTGTGTTTGTGTGGGCCTGAGGGAAGAGGAGCAGTTTACAGCAATATAATATGTAAAATATTAAAGAAGAACGTCTAGATTCAAATTCTGCATCATCATTGTTCCAAGCCAGGATCCAAATCCAGACAAACCAACTCTCTAATAAACTGTGTTGTAGAGTATTACAAAGTGGTTAATGGCAAATGTTTTTTTACTGTTTAAAAACCACAAATTTATAGCCTAGACTTTCCACATGGGACAGATTCTCTGTCTGATCAATAAATATTTAATACAAAATGAAAGAATTTCAAGAGGAAAATCTGACACACAACCTCCTGTAACACAGCAGTGATTGAATCAATTAAACCTAGTCTGCAGCTTTCAAGCTGAGTATTTTACATCTAAAATTACTGACTGTGGGCAGTTGGAGTGAGATACCTCGTCTTCTAATCCTGGCAGTGAGTTTGTTGGAAGGATGGACTTCCTGGTTGAACTTCAAGTTGAAGATGTAAAAATAAAATATTGAAATGTGTTGCTGTGGCTCTAAGCATAGCATCACCTGGGTAATCATCAGCTCAGTGCTGTGACAGGCTACTTTCTTCTTAGTGATGGCAATTTAGGTACTGTTTGGTTTTTCCATAATGCCTTTTCCAGTCAATCCAATTTCAGACAACACTTCTGGTGAGGACCAGTTATACAAAGAAGGACTTCAGCGTGCATTTCAGCATGTATGTCATTTGTTTTGTATCATCAACAGATGTTGAGAAATAATTTAGCCCATTTGTAGGTGTATCCTAGCACTCTTCATTGATAAAATTTTAAATGCTACTATTATCCAGGGCTGAGTGATAAGTTTCCTTTCATGAGATCCCTAAATCATTATTAGTGTCTCTGCTTCATATCCCTGTGTGTTACTTTCTCAAGGTACTGGAGGGTCATGGAAGTTTCAGCACAGCACAAGACTGTTGTCATTACTGTTAGGCCACTGGCAATGTTATCCTCTTCCTACTCAGTCCTAGAATTTCAATCTGTATTCCTTGTGTTGGCCATTTTTTTTCATTTGCACCAGTACTAAATTGCTGCAGAGAGCATGGTTCTGTCATCAGCCAAGTGTATCTTGGCTAAATATTTTGTATCCTACACTATATTATCCTGATCACTATAGTCTTTTCCTCAAATTTCTGTCTGACATATGGCAAGTTCACTTAGGGCTGTACATACTGTTTGCTCCTCTCATTTGTTAAACAATTTTTTTAAAAATAGATACATCACTGTTTTATTCCCCTCTGAGCATATTATTTCAATAGTATTCTCTTCCTTGTTTCCCATCTCACTAGTTCCATCTTCTGATCTAACCATCTCCAAGCTTTGCTGGGTTAAAAACTGGTTGAATGGCTGTGCCCAGAGCTGTGGTCAATGGAGTTAAATCCAACTGATAGCCGGAAAGTGGTGACAGCACCAAGCCTGAGCTCAAGAAGCATTTGGATGATGCTTTCAGGCACATGGTGTGATCCTCAGGGTGCCCTACACAGGAACAGGAGCTGGACTTGATGATCCTAATGGGTCCCTTCCAACTCAACATATTCTATGATTCTATGATTCCCACAAGAGAAAAAATGTAAGACCACAAGACAGGAAGAAGCAGCATCCTCATTTTAATAAGGCTGCAGTTCCACAGAACCCAAGCAGGGCCAATGATATGAGAGGTTACATCAAGTATTCATCAGATAAATACAAAGTGACAACTCAGGTCTATGCTCCATGTAAGAAGCAAATCAACAAGCCAGAAAAACAATAGTAAAGACTAGACACTACCTACAGCATAGCTTAGATAGAGAATGTGTGCCTAGGTTTGGTCTTCAATACAGTTCCTGAGGCAATGAACAGAGTCTGCATTGCTGGAGGGTGCAGTTGAGGTTGTTCAAGGAAATTAAGGCTTATTGGTGCACTTAGAACTGTCTAGGTTCAACAAGCTCCATGAAGGAAGTCATAGATTCATAGAAAAAAAGACTTATTTCAAAACTAACTAACCAACCAACTTGATTTTTCATATTGTAGCATTATACTGTGTCACTAGAACAGTGCTGACCTTAGACATTCCTTCAAGATACTTTCTGCAGCACAGAGAAGCCCAGCAGGGTAGCAGTTAATGATAATCATAGTCACTTAGAATTCATGAGTACACCTACAGTACTAGTGACATGTAGGGAGTTTCAAAATCTTTTCTCTACAGAGTTCATTTGGCTGAAGGAAACAAACCTACCTTCAACTGTGCTACTTTGTTCCCTGAAAAAGACAGGGTTAGTACTTTTTCAAGTTGTGTTTTTTTTTTCCTACGGAATTCCTAATTTTTTTTAGACCATGCTTTTATCTCTCCTTCTAGTAAATGGCACTCACGTGAAGCATCAGCTGAAGGTCGGTGGAAGCTGATACTCCTGCTTGCAGGTTTTGTTGTGCTTTGGGACGTTTGGATCTTCAGCAGCGTGCTGTTATCTAACAATACCACTTCTTTCCACCGAGAGGCACTATTCAATTACATAAATACAACCCACACACTTGGGCTTCGAAAGCAGCTCTCTTAAATTGCATGATTTATGTGGTTTTACACCTTCAGTGAATTAAAATTCCATGCTCTCTTGAATGAACTAGAGATGCCCTACATACTTTATCTTCTGAAGCCCTCTATGCAGATTTCCGTGCAAGGAAAATTTTATTATTCATTTTCAAATATCTCCACTGGCTCTCTGTTCTCTCAAGATCCAGTTCAAAATCATACTCCCTTCTCAAAGTTCTTCCTCAGTTCTTTTTCCTATCTTTTTTTTTTCACAGATGTTCTGTTCACATTCTGGACTCTAAAACATGCAAATTAGGGGATGAGAGGCTAGAAAAGCATCTCTAAGAAAAAAGATCTGAGGGGCTGGATTGATGGCCAGGTGAATATGAGTCAAAGACTTCCCAGACAGCCAAAAGGGTGTCTTGAGGTGTATCAGGCACAAGGTAGCAAGTTGCTGGAGGGAGGTGACTGTCTCACACTGGTACGGCACCCACCTCCAGTACTTGTGTGCAGTTTTGGGTGCCTCAGTATGAGAAGGATATCAAACTGTGTCTAGTGTGATATCAAAGTGTGTTCAGAGGAAAGCAACCAAAATGGCAAAAGGTTTTGAGAGAAAGAGAGAAAGAGGACACTTGTTTTGTTTAGCTTAGAGAAGAGAAGGCTAAAGGATGGCGTAATCACACTCTACAGCTTCCTCAAGGGGGACTCTGTGGAAGGGAAGGTGTTGATCCCCTCTCTCTAGTCACCAGCTTTAGGACACCGGGAAATGGAATGAGCTGCATCAGGGATAGTTCAGGTTCATTAGTAAATGCTCTTCACTGAGATGATGGTCAGCTAATGGAAGAGCTTCGCCAGGGAACTCATCACGGCACCAAGTCTGTCAGAGTGCAAGGAGAATCTGGATGATGATGCTCTTAGTCATAGTTTAATTTTAGGTAGTCTTGCAAGGAGCATGGAGTTGGACTTGATCCTTATGGTTCCCTTCCAATTTGAGATATTCTATGATTCTAACACTCAAAAAGATAAGCATGAGAATGGAGATGACTAAAAGAAGTCAACATGCAACCAAACAGAAGTTTTCTATTGCTACTGTTGCCTTCAAGGTGTTTACTCTTCTGCCGGAGTCTGGCCCAATACACAGGAGTTTCATGCTTTTCATATTACACTGTGGTTAAACCTGTGTGGTTTACTACCCCAAACCCCCAGTGTTTAGCATATTTACTGAACAACACCATTTCAACAATTTCTGGGCACATTCAAGTTTAGCTTTAGTTTGCTGCATAGTTTATGAAGGATTTTCTTTCTTTTTTCCAGCTTTATATTTGGTGGAGACAGAATGGTTTCACTCAGAAACTGCAGAACAAGGGGTAGTGAATCCCTGTTACAGAATACTCAGTGCTAAAGGCCTCATGCTCTGCAGATAGGCATATATCCACTTTAAACATGTATCAATTGGATTGCTGTTAAAAGGGGTGGTCTTGCCTGTCCCTCCCCAGTCTGCACATCCTTTTCCTTCCTACCCTTCTTGCAGCTAGATCATTTATACAGTTCCATAATGTCTCCTACAGGTACTCCAAAATTTTACATGTAATTTTTGCTGAATTAGATTTAAGCCAGATCACCTCCTTGACCAGGTTACTGCACAAATCTTTGCTGCCAGCACAGAGGAGGTGGTGAGACCAAACAGCTCCAGGCAGAGAAAAGAGGGAGTATGGTTGTCTGTCTCAGTAGAGGCTTGTATCCTTGTGGGGCTGAAGTGTTTGTGGAACCGCAGCCTTAGAAGCAGTTCCAATTTTGCACTAAAGTGATTTTAAACTCTTTTCTACAAATCTGTTGTCACCATCAGCTTCCTGAGCATGCCAGTCTGTGCATGGGAGATGGAACGAGTAAAAGGAGAAATTCATGTTTCCTGCTGAGATGTTTCCATGTCCTACAGCTAATTAAGCATTCTCTGGGGAAGAAACTGGCATTCAGGCTCAGGACTGAGACCCAAGAAGTACAAACTATAGAGCTGCTCCATTCATGAAGCACATCTACTTCCAGCAGCTTTATGTATCTAGTCATTAATTCCATTCTCTAATGAGCTCATGGAATAAATAAGTTAAATGGAATGTTTCACACTAAACAAAAGTGTTTTAACACTTCCCACACTCTTTCAGAAATAATAATAAAAAAATCATATTCCAATGCAAACTAAATTTGTAGTTTTCCTTTCCTACTCATTTTTTCAGCCAAGAGCTACACTGAAACTGCACTAATTTTTATAAGCCTTTAGTGTAACCTTGAGATACTCTATTTTGACATAGCGTTGCTCAAGCCACCCAGTTTGGGAAAACCAGTCTTTTGGTACCTTACATTTTCTTACAGGACCTCAGGTATATTACCTTTCAGCTTCTTAAGAGTGATTAACCTTCACTGCTCTATCTTTCAGCTCTACTAACTTACTGTTCTTATTTTTTTACTGGGCTTCTAAAACCAAGTTGTATGTTATAGGATATTTTTAGCCAGGCAATTTGGCTTAGATCCCAGGGGACTTAGGAAATGAACTTCCCTTCCCATCTATGTAGTTGCTGGACCATTTTTTTTTTCTGCTTCAGCACAGCCACGCAACAGAAAACAGAGCTTTTTGAAATCTCCTGAAGCTTTCTGGAGTAATTTTTCAGATGAGCAACAGTCACCTCAATCTATCACAGATCTGTCTTAAGTATGGAATACTTCCAAACATTACGACTGAAGCAACAAAACACTGCGGTAATTGCAGTTTATTTCAGCCTCTCTTCCTTCCAAGTGAAACAAAGAATACTGAAAAATGTACAGTGATACTTTGTCTAAGCTGTTCCAACACGAGTTTGTAGTTCCTATTGTTCACACAAATCCAGCTGAAACTAGAAATCTAATAGATGGTCAAGAACTGGGTCCACAGCACACCTCCAAAGCAAGTAAGTGAAGCTTGAAATTTGGATCAACATGAATCAGCAGATAGAAAAGGCTAGTCTCAGGTGTAATCTCTATGTAGAATATAGAGATTACAATATATATATACATATATACATATATATAGCCTTTACAAGAGATACACCTACACATTCATACTTCCTAGGGAGTTCATAGGACTGTAGTAACAACATGCACAAGATAAATATGCTGTCACAGCTAATAAATATGTCGCAGCTGCATATTTCTTTTCCTAAGCCATGGCTATGGTGCTCGTAAATTTTATTTTTTCCCCCTCAGCAGCTTCAGAGTACCTGTAGTGTCTCATGTCCCAGTCAGCTCCCAATTAATTCACTTGGTTTCAGCATTCGGGTAAAAAGCTAGCAGCCAGTGTGGAACTTACCCAGCTGGACTGCAGGTCTACATAGGACTGACTAAATACACCCAAAGTGCCCATTCTCATGGACATGTAACTGGGCTTATTATAAAACCAGTCATGGGTTTCCAGGCAGCTATGCCTCGTTCTAAATGTTGCCCAAATCCTGGTCTACAGCATAAATGTCTGGTTCTCCTTCTGGGTGTTAGCATTACGAACACCTGCACTCAATCTGTGTGATGAGTGTGTCAAAACCCTTGGATTGTCTATGCAGACTGATAGAAAATGGACAGACAAACAGACGAATGTTAGATTTTAGCTCCACTGAACTGGCAGGGGTCTAGGTGCTGCTTCACTTCTGAGACTGTCAGGAAACCTTGCCAACTGAGGAGAGATGTTAGGATGCATAATATAGAATTACAATATTTATTCATGTGCTTGAGGTGTCCCAGTCAAACTGGGGCAACATGAATGGGGTTTTACACACAGATCTTCTACCTTTCAGAAGTTTTTATTTGAATAATCACCAACACCAACTCAGCTCCTTACAAATCATAGTAAAACTTTACAAAAGTGTATTTTTTTAGCATTCTTGCTGTTTGTCTATTTATCCAGACATTCCTGCTAGGATACTGGCATTTCCTTGGTTGTCCAGTGGCATCCTTATCCTTTGTGGACATCTCCAAGCTGCCAAGGCACAAAGTCCTTATTTCCAGGACAGGGCTGTCCTTTCTTTACTTTTTTTAAAGCAGGAAATTGTTCCTGCTAACATCTCCAGTAAAATTTCACTGCCTCATGACAGTACATTTATACACTGTCATAATACACAGAATGGTTGATAGAATAGTTAGGGAAAGGCATTTTCCTATCAACTGATACCTTTACCTAGTAACAAGTCACTAAAATGCAGGTGGGTGCATATTCAGCCGCACCCAGGGAGCTGGGATGGAAGGGTCACATCCAGGTTGCTGTGCCCAGGGAGCTGAGAGGAAGGGGGTCACATCCAGGTGGCTGTGCCCAAGGACTTGGGATGGAGGTCACATCCAGGGAGCTGGGATTCAGGGGTCACATCCCCACTTCACTTATCCCCAAGACATCCCTGTTTGTCTGTGGGGAGACCCCAAAAACCAGCAACCTCCCCCAAGCTCCCAGTGTTCCACAGTTCCTCCTTCTGCTCCCCAGTAGCTTTCCAGTGCCCTCTCTCAGCACTGCCCTGTTCCCAGCACTGCCCCTGGCAGCTCCCAGTGTCTCCCAGTAACTTCCAGTACCTCCCATCCCAGTGCCCCCCGACGCATCTCACGGAGCTGATCCCACAGCCCCAGAACTTCTGTTCCTGATTTAACAGATGCTCAGCTAGAAGGAAGTTGGTAGCTCAGCAGAGAACAGACCCCATGAGTACTGTGCCTTCCAAACGTTTATTTTATTTGAGGGACTTTCTGACCTCTTGGTAGCTCTGCCAGAGCTGCAGTTCCCTCCTCTCTGAAGAGAAAAGGAAAGAGGCTCTGGCTCAGCTGCTGCTGTAGGAGAGCTTCAACAACTCCAGAGACACCTGGGTGACCTCCTGGAACTGATGGAAGGCATGAGCTGCTTCTGGCAGGTCGGGACAGCTGGAATCATTGGTGAGTCCCCGATGCAATCAGCTACCAAGAAGCTGGCTTTGAGGAACTTGCAGCACTGGGTCATGATGCCCATGAAACTGAGTCAGCAAAGGTTCAACATGGGCAGCTGGGAGCAGGACTGTCCCGGTGCAGGCATGCTCAGTGATGATGTTAACAAGCTCAAGTGAAACATCCCCATCTTCTGCTCCTCCCGGCAGCTGCCAGACAAAGCCCTGAAACCAACAAGGCAGCGCTGGGGTTAACTGGAGTTTTGCCGCTTTAAACCCTGACCCTCTTCTCCCCTGTGCCTCCTTGCACCCCCCACTGCCAACCCAAACCCATATCTCTTCCCTCTCAAACCATGGTGAATGTGGAGGGATGCAGCTCTGCCTCCTTCCTCCTGAGCCCCTCGTGGCCATCGATAGCCACACTGCAGGCAGATGATTTGCCCCACCAGGTGTCAGCGATGGCCACCATACTGTGGCTTCCCAGCAGCTTCCAAACCCTCCTTTTTGCTGCACCTGGAAGTACCTTCAGAGGGGCTGTCCCATGTCACCTCCTTAGAGGAACCCACCCTTCCAGCCCCCCTTCCCCCACACTGCTTCCCTCCAGGTATCTCACAGGTCTTTCCCTATTGGCTCCTCCAACCACAAGAGCTCCCAGCTCATCTCCAGGAGACTTGGGCAGTCCTGTGTCCCCAGCATGCCTCAGAGTATCAGGTTGAAGACCATTCCAAGTACCCTGTCCCCTCTGTCCCTGGTGTGTCACCCCCCAGTTTGTCACCCCAGCATCCAAACACTCAATGTTGTGGAAGTGACACCGTCCATGGAGGGACAGAAGGAACAACAAATGGCAGGTTCCTGTGCTTTAATCAACAATTGTCACCCAATGGCCACTTCCCACCCTGGGAATGTCTCCCCTGTCCTACAGAGGGTTGGGATCTCAGCCAAGATTCTGTACCCATTGCATCCAGTACAGCTGCTCCAGATGAACCATCAGGGTGCGAAAACATCGAAGTAAAATGCAAAAGAAACAAAAAATGTGTTCTGGAGTGACCCCAGAAAGAGAAAGAACCAAGCTCCAGGCCCAATCTAAGGTCTAGACAGGCACAGGTCACCTTCTATGGGGTCTCCTTTTCCTATTATCATGGACCTCTCTGAGCCGACAGGAGTTTCTTTGCAGACCAGGAGTAGTGGG
The DNA here is from genome assembly GCA_038090715.1 of Florisuga fusca. Taxonomy (NCBI): domain Eukaryota; kingdom Metazoa; phylum Chordata; class Aves; order Apodiformes; family Trochilidae; genus Florisuga; species Florisuga fusca. The sequence continues at coordinate 55,027,943 of JAAWXA010000004.1, read as the reverse complement.
TAAGGCAAGAACATCCCTGCACAACCCTGTGCTGGCGGGAGAGGTGAAGCTGTGAGCCCTTGGCATGGGGAAGGTCCTTCCTGCATAGGCCATGTAACATCACAGCTTGGGCCTTGCTGCAGAGATAAGGCTGGAGCTGCGAGCAACTTGAACTTGCCACCCCACTGTTGGTCAGGAAGAGACAATCTTCTTCAACCTGCACTGGGATCCTGCAACCAGAAGCACAGATATTGTCAGGTAAGGGCTGTCTCTTCAAGCACCAAGAGCAGCCAAGGGACACGCCCCACCAGACCCCTGACAGCCACATGACCACCCCACTGGGACACCCAGGTTGCTGCCAGGGCTGGGGGGGTCCCTACTTCTCCCCAGGACCCCTCAGACCCATACCATACTCCCCCCACCAGCCTCAGCCTCACACACCAACTGCCTAGGGGGAGAGGAGGCTACATCCAGCCTAGTCCAGAGCAGGGTGTATAAAGCCAGCTGCTAACCCCTTACCCAGTTATCCCCCCCATTTCCTGGGTACCCCCAACCTCCTAACCCAGTTAAGCCTGTCCTTACCTGCTTGCACAGCAACAACCACAATCAGAGCCACCTGGCAGCAGTGACAGTGCTATCCCCAAGCAGGAATGGCCCTCACTCCCCTGGGTTACGCCCCAAACCCCCTCCCCATCCCTGCTCCTCCAGGGGGGAAACTGCCACGGGGACATTGTCCCCGCCCTCCCCCCTGGGACACTGCTCTGGGGACACTGTCCCCTCCATACAACCCACAGGAGGGGTGGGGCTGCACTTACCTCGACATTTTTGTTCATCCTCTTTTGCCTTTAGCCCCCAGCACCTGTGGGTCTGCGGCACCCAGGGGCAGCTCCACACCCCCATCATTGTCACAGAATCTGTTCTCCTTCCCTTGTCCCCAGCGGATCGGAGCTGTGAGATCTCCTTGCTTGTCACAAGCAGAATCTGGCACCCAAAGAATTGATAATTCTGGTAAATTCTGATACAAGCCATGTTTTGACCCAGTTGTAGCAACAGAGTTGTCATTGTCACCTTAGAGGGGGATGCATGGCCCATGATAATACCGAGAAAATGCACTGTGCTCTATTTAAAACTGTGAGCTGTGCTCCTAGGGTGACATCCAGACTGTAGAAGGTGATGCCACCAAACTCCCCTGTAACACCACAGCCTGTCCTCAGCACCTGGGGACGATAAAGGAAGCCACAGAGAGCTCGGGGACCCCCCTGCAGAGCCAGCCACAAAGTGTTCGTGGGAAATTTGTTTTGGGATGGTGAGCAAGCACCTGTAGTCCTGCCAGAATCTAGAGGCGGCTCTTGCTGCAACTCCTGTGAGGAAGAGGGAAAGTGCCATCTCAGACAGCCCAAGCTGCTGTCGGTTAACCATCCGAGCCACTATGCCCAAGCCCATCGCCTCTGGACTTGGCAGACTTTCCAAAGTTTGCCTCCATTGTTTCCAATTTCCAAACAAACTTCCTGGGTCGATTTCTTTTGTCTCCCTGGTCACTCCTCGGGAGCGGAGCACGACCGCCCCCCGGCTCCAACCTCCGCTCAGGCGGTTGCAGAGAGACACATCTCCCCTCAGCCTCCTCTGCTCCAGGCTCCACACCCCCAGCTCCCTCACAAGCCCAATCTCCAGGTTCTCCAGATCTTCCTCCTTTTGCTTCAGCCCCTTCCCCAGCTCCCTTGCTCTTCTCTGGACACATTACACGCCACACACATACTGGCAAACTCTCCAAGGCTCCTGCCAAGTCCGGCAGGAGCACAATATCCATGAATACCCATGGAGTTCTGGGCTGGTGCTCTCAGCAGCTCCCAGACTGAGAAGCTAAAGGACGGACAAGGAAAGGAAACCTCCCACAAGACCCTCCTTCCCAGCAGACAGGAACCCGGACAAGCCAGAGTCGGTGGGGAACGGGATGTTCCTCAGCCCGCACACCTCAACGCCAGGAGAGGGACAGCACAGGCTGAGCCGGCACCAGGGCTTCAGACTGCTCACCCTAGCGAGACAAAAGGGGGCCCGGGAGGGACAGCCCGCCCACCTGCCTTCCCCACAGCCCCCTCCGCCCCGCCCCGAGCCCGGGCAGACCCCACAGC
>JAAWXA010000004.1:54922057-55017613 GCA_038090715.1 Florisuga fusca | reverse complement strand
GAGGGGGTGTGTGGAGACACAGAACAAACGAGTAGGACTTCTGAAAGGGGTTAAAACTCCTAAGGTTGTGGGTTTTCTCCTCCCTCTCCTGGTGTCTGCTGTTAAAAGGCTGTGTTACTGGGACTCGGAGTATCCAGAAGGACCCTCCTCCCAGCCCTGTCAGATGACGTGTGTGGACAAGGAGGGAAAAGCTGTATGAAACCAGATCACGGTTTCTCACAGAAATTACTACCAAAACCATGCATCTTACACACACGCATGGTGTGTTTGTCTCGCTCCTATGCGTGTTTCTGTGTTACCCTTTAGCTAAACGCAGCCTTTGAAGTCTCTGAAGCAGGAAGGCAGGGGTCGATGTATGCGGGTGTAGGTTTCTGATCCTTGTGAGCGATACAAGGAAGGCTTTGTGGCCTTCTCTGTGGGTAGGGTTGTGCAATGCTCTCGTAGGGGGACAGATGGCTGTATGAGTGTGCTTGTTGGCAGAGAAAAGCCACGTTAGCCTATTTTTCAAGGAGATGATGTGAATTGCTACTACTCATGTGAAATAAATCTGTGAATGTGGGAGAGGCTGTTGTGATGGGTAATTTTAAATTTGCCTTTCATGGATCTACCGAGATGATTTCACTTACTCTGAAGTTTTCAGTTGCTATTACTACACTCATTTGGTTGGGGACAAGAGTGAGTATCACCTGCCTCACCCACCAGTTCCAGAAATAAGAGAGTAAAGCTGGGGAAGCAAATCTCCCAAGGGGCATCATTCAACTGCAGTGATACCAAGTGATGCAGATTGATGAGGAAGGTGGTTGAGAGGGCAAATGGAAACAACAAAGTCAAGACAATAGGAAGAGTAGCTGCCACCAGACACATCTGTTACGGGGGCAGATAGGCAGCCCCAGCTGGGATCAGCAAAGGAGGGTCCCTTCCTCCTTGTTGGGTAGGTTCTTATCAGAAACATGGAAACTGGACATGAGTGCACCTCTTGTTTAGTCACAGCTGATCCACCTGCCCCAACCTCCTAATGCAAGATTTAGTGACTATTTTTAGGTCTTTTTTTTTCCAATGTGAAGTAACTCCACTGCTGAGGTTCCTTTTGGAGCAGGAAAGGAAGATATAATCCACAATCTAATAATCCTTTTTCTTCAATGTTACATGATCTCTGGGCTGAAAAAAAGATGTTTTTCTCTAGTTAATTCACTAAATTCAATACCTTGTACCATTTCAGCTAATTTTGCTAGTGTTTTGGCAAGCTTCAGATAACTGCATCCTTTCCTCTACTGCCTTTTGCATGTATGCACTTTTAGCCAAATTACACCTGTGCAGTTTTTAATCCCTTAGTGTATTAATTTGTCTCTAGCCAGTGAACATTTTTTCTTGTCTTCTGAGTTCTCTCCTGTTTTCCCTTTTATTTTGCTCTTGCACTAAGCTGCACAGAATTGCTTGTATGACCATGTGTTTTAATACTTGGAAATACCAAAACTTTTGGGCAACTGGGGCCTATATGAGGCAGAATTGCATTATAATTTATTCTTTGAAACTCTGCAGAAAGTCATGTTTTCTTTCTTTCTGAGCTTCTCAGCTCTTCTAAGCTATTTTCTGTGGCAAGAACAGCTTGGATTATAGCAACTGTTTTTGGAGGGCACTTGAGGGAGAGATGTCTCCTCTTTTTTCTTTTTTTGCCCAAGGCTGCTGCTGTCTTCACCTTCAGTATTAGAATTGCAGGCTGAGCAGTGGCACAATGTCAATGGTTTTCAGGGGAAAGGCAGCTGGTGGTTTCAAGGACACAGCTGCTTTTTCTCCAGAATGATCCTATAAACTGCCATTTGTGTGTGACAAGAGATCTGTTCCCTCAGTCCTTTGGGAATTGTCTTCTTTATGCCTATACGATTTCCATGTGTACATTCCTCTTTGTGCCCAGATGTCTTCTCCTTCTCTGCACTGATACTGCATGTGCCATTTGCAGAGAATCATGTAACAGATAACTACAGTTTCTCACTCTTTGCCTAGTGTGCCTCTGGTAAGATACAGTTGCTCCGTGGTCAGTTCTCCTTCCCTGGATAAGATTTATGCATCCTTTTTCGCTGGCTTCAGGAATACTTCCCTTTATATGTCTGCTCCCCTTAAAACTTGCCTTTCTTAGTTATCCATGCATTATCCCTCAGCAGCCCCTCTGCAGAAGATGCACTAAACTCCCTGCAGATGAGTGCAAAGTACTTTTAGAGCTCTTTAAAGTTGCACAGTTTATGTCTCATATTTGTGGCCATATTGTGTATGTTTACTGCTCACAGAAACAATAGAAGACGGAAGAAGTAGAGACTAGTTTGTAGGGTCAAGCTAGATCTTTATAATGTGTTTTAGCCACTAAAAGTGGATGGGATCACCCAAAAATGGTGCTATTGTGAAAAAGTGTTTGCTAGGAGTATTCCAGATTGTCTGTTCTTGTTCATAAGCTATAATGACTTTTTTTCAAAAAGGTAAAAGACTTATTTCTGTGGAGACAAAAGCTGATTAGGAAAAAAATGATGAGCATCCTATTGTTCTGTCATTTTATCTCTTTTTTTTTCCTAAAGGCTGATTGAATATTATAGTACTGTTACATCTTACTGTTTAAAAACAAGAAATCTTGTTAGGAAGTTTTATGTATCATCTTACAGCAATACAGTTAATGTACTTTTTCCATCTACTGAATCCACAAACTCAGCAGTTTTCTAACTGTTTGCAAGTTTATAATTCAGCATCTGCCTGTTAAATCTTATGCTGGATGTCCCTCTTCTCTCTGTATTTGCTCTCTTTGGCAACCAGGCAGTGTCCTGGACTTCAGGAGGTTTGCACAAGTATAATTTATGTTGATTTTGTAAATAATTCTATAGATGTTGTATAGCAGCAAACTAGCTCTCTGTCCTGAGTGGTGCCAACTGTGCTACGTAAATAGACCCCAAAAGGATATAAAAACTCCTAAGCTACTCACGTCATTCACAGTACTCTGACATGTGTTGAGAAAATTTGCTGAGTAATAAGAGGCCATTTCATGTTGTCACTCTTCTTGCAGTTGATTTATGCAGGGAGTTTTGAACTTTGAGAAGAACTACATTAGTGCTTTGTGTTATACTTTCAAGAAATATTCCTCTGCCACCAGGAATAGTTTGGTTTGTGGGTTTTTTGGGTTTTTTTTGGGTTTTTTGGGGTTTTTTTGTGTTCTGTTAATACAGCTGTTTGTTAAATAAGTAAATAAATAAATGTGTGCTTTATGGAGGTACTGGCACAGTATTTTATACAGAAGCCACAGTCCTGCTCCTTAAAAAGTCATCCTGGTGCAGGCTGATACACCTGTCATGGAAGTGCTACTTGAAGAGTCTTTTTGAGACCACTGCTGAGAAAAGAAGCAGTTTTGGAAATCAAGTTATTCTAGCTAGTGGTTTCAATTTTCCATGCCTCCAGAGGCCCCTGTGCATTCTGCTCCTCAGAGTTTGCTTGTCAAGAGAATATTTTGTTCAGATGTTTCCCATGCACACCCTCCCATCTAGATGGATACATGCACATGCCCATGTATGCACACAGCAACAATGAAACAGGAGAAAAAAAGTGATATCCTGAGCATAGAAAAGGTGCTGGATACTATGAGAACACAACCTTCTAGTCTGAAAACTAGAAAACTTACATGTGAAGGCTGGATACTTAAGGTCTTGGTTCACCTTAGGATGGAAATTCTCACCAGCCCAGACCTGTATATTAAAACGTACATGACTTCATTTTGAGACAGGCTTTTTCTTTTTTTTTTTTCTTCTCAGGCTTGCCAAGTATATGATTCCTCTGCTGACTCTGCAGTTTCCAAGTGTAGTTTTTTGGGGTTTATTTTTTCTGTGTGCTGTGTCTTTGGAAAATATCCAATGTGTCTGAATCATGTAATTAAATCCAAGAAGAGACTAGCGAATGAGGACTGCTAACTCTTTGTAATTTATTTCTGATTTTAGCATACCAGCGTGCCTCCAATGTAAAACTTTCAAAGCTCCCTAAATGACCTGATCTCTCTCCCACTTACTGTAAAGCACTCACATGATATGAATCTATTTGGCCCAGCTGACCACTTCAGAGGCAGTGAATAGGACTCAGACGCTTGTGTGGAGGCCTCTAGCGTCAAGCTTACCACAAATTATCTCAAGTCCTCAGGATGTCTACAAATGGAAGCAGGGTTCCTTGACAGGACTATCTTCTTAACTGTTCTTCAAGAAAAGGTGTCACAAGAGGGATGTTGTTGCAGAAATTTCTGGGCAGGTTTTGAATGATTTCAATTTGGAAATTCAGATTGAACTGCTCATCTAACAGTTTGACTTTCCAAATGTTAATTTCACTCACAGCTAGGATAATTTGGTTACAGTAAGCAGAATCTGAAATACTTTCTGCACCAGGAAGATGTTTGAAATTATTTTTTCTTGGGTTTTAGCCAGGAAGAAGCTGCTGGAGGCACAGCTGGATTGGAAGGCTTGCCTGCATTTGTCTCCCAGATGGTCACTTCCTTTGCTAATGTCAGTAGGCTTTGAGCTTACGCCAGCAGTGACAGGAATGCAAATATATACTGGCATTTTCACTTTTCATTGAATTTGCTAATCCCATTTGGAGCATGTGTTAGTAGAAGGGCCACCAAATCTGCAGTTATCACTCCCATCATTATGGTATCAGGAATGGAATAGTTCTGTTGAAGAAACTTCATTTAATTACTAGTGCCCCTAGGCTTGACTGAGGAAATTCTTTGTAGTTTGCACATGTCTTGTGCAAACTGTGTACTGTGTTCTGCTGGGACATGTATGTGGAGTCAGATGTTGAAGCGTAATTTTCTTTCAGAGCCTCACCTGCCCCTTTTTGCTCAGGGCCCCAGGCTGAGCACCAGGAAGACATTTGGTGAAATTATGTATTGGGAATGATGCATGACTTCACAGAATCACAGAAAGTTAGGGGCTTGAAAGATCATCGAGTCCAACCCCCTGCCTGCCAGAGCAGGGTCACCTGCAGGAGGTCACATAGGAATGTGTTCAGGTGGGTTTTGAATGTCTCCAGAGAAGGAAACTCCACAACCTCCCTGGGCAGCCTGTGCCAGTGCTCTGTCACCCTCAGAGTGAAAATATTTCTCCTTGTATTTATATGGAACTTCCTATGCTCAAGTTTATATCCCTTGCTTCTTGTCCTGTCATTGGACATAACTGAGAAGAACCTGGCACCATCCTTCTGGCTCTCTCCCTTTATGTATTTATAAACATTAATGAGGTGTCCCCTCATTCTCCTCTGCTCCAAGCTGAAGAGCCCCAGCTCCCTCAGCCTTTCCCCGTAAGGGACATTTTTCACTCCCTTCATCATTTTGGTCGCTCTGCACTGGACTCTCTCAAGCAGTTCCCTGTCCTTCTGGAACTGAGGGGCCCAGAACCAGACACAATATTCCAGATGTGGCCTCACCAGGGCAGAGTAGAGGGGGAGGAGAACACCTCTGGTCCTACTAACCACCCCCCTTCTGATGCACCCCAGGATGCCATTGGCCTTCTTGGCCACAAGGGCACATTGCTGGCTCATGGTCATCCTTCCATCCACCAGCACCCCCAGGTCTCCCAGGACTTGTGCTCCTTGTTTCATTCAAAAGTCCTCCTAATGCTGACTAGAAGAAATGTGTTCACAATTGCATATTTCTTAAGGGTAATTTTAGTCATCTGGAATTCGAAGTGACTCTGGATGATCTCTGGGAGCTGCAAGTTCCTGCAACTAGGGAAATCAAATTAGTGACTATATCCCTCGTACCTGACTTAAAAATGGTTTTCTAAATAGATTTTTTGATTCTGTCTAATGAGTTACCCCAAAAGAGTGTAGTGACATGGTGTAAACCAAACAAATCCGTCTTTGGAAATAGTAAAGAATAAAATACTCCATTCTTAAAAAAGAACTAAATCAAGTTTTACTCTCTGGTAAAGCAATACCTCCTGGACAATGATAATGGATGTGATCAGAATGTGTCTCGTTGAAGTGTTGTACATGTCTTTGTTTCTCTGCACTGATAATACCAACCCAGTGTGTCTGACAGTGTTATATCTGACAGTGTTACAAAGAGTTGTGAGGGACAGGAAGCAGAATGGGAAAGGGGAACTTGCCCCCAAATTTTAGAAAGTTCTTTTAAAATTAGTTTTTAGATTATTCTTTTGAAAAAGGCTTTGCTTCCCTCCCTTCCTCCCTCCCCCCAGATAATAGCAGATCAGCCCAGTATTTTTTACTGTATTTTCTCTTGTGACTCTGAATCTGTGGTGTTGAAATTGGACAATGCCTGACTTTATGGCACTAATGCAAATACACATGGGATATTTGTATTTGACTGTGTGAACTTCTCTGCTATGGCAGTGATGAACTGGGAGCTTAGTGAAAAGGAACACAAGTCATTAAGAGACAATAGGAATTTTTTGACACGCTATTAAAAAGAACTAGCACAAGGCTGACTGAAAAAGGGTTGCTCTGTCTTATCTATAGTACCTGAGGGACTGTACACTGGATCCTAGGCAATGTGTCTAAAGTAAAGGGGTTGGCTCAAATTGCCCAAAGTAGATGATTTTGGGTTTGGTAGTAAAGCATATTTTCTCCCAGCAAGGGCCAAAGTAGATTGTAGGAAGTCGTGGAAGCCCTATTACTTTTGTCATTTAAATAATATAACTAAGAAAGCTAAAATGAATATACAGTCCTACAGTCAACTGGGGACTGTAGACCAGATGCTGTCTAAATAAAGATTCCCATCCCCCTCTTTTAGTTTCTATTATTATAGTCTTGTCAGCAACTGGGAAAGGGACTGACAAAAAATGCATCTTGGATTTTCTGTTTTGAGACACAGAGATACAATGAACCCTGAAATTTATGTTATTGCTTTCATCTCCAGCACAAAAAGTAATACAAACATGCATTAAAAAGAGATGCACATAATCCTGAAATACTTTTCTCCTGTAACCTACTTGGCCTTTCCTTTTCTTTCTAAGAGTTTTTCTCTTCTGCTGAACTATTAGTGGCATGTAATGTTCCTCTTTCCTGAGGGTGGAAACAACGAACTGGAAATGCAGGATGGAAGAGAAGGAGGAGGGAAGGATCTAAGAATGGAATTGGCTGCTCTGCAGGCTCTGCCAGTGGCAAGTTCAAATTTTTGGTGGAGCTTTCTAACCTGCTTTCACTGCACGTGGGCTCCCTGTGATGCTTCACTGAACTCAGCTAATTGTTTCACCCTGTCATTCCCATTCAGGTCATCTCTCTCTTCTTTGCCACCTTGATCTCACTCCTCTTATTCAGGCTGCCACTTCTGCCTCATTGCTCTCTCAGCTGTCTCCTAGACAAGGACCAGTTTGGGACAATCTGATTCCCAAAATCAATACGAGAGCCTGGTCTAATCCTTGAAACAGCATGAATCATTAATGTTGTCCTCTGAAAAAGTATGTATATATCAGTGACAAAAGGTAAAAGAAAATTAACTTATATGATCAGGTAAGGTGTTTCTGAAGTTGAATGGGACCCTTAAATTCTCTATTCTTGTTGCTCAGTTCAGTCATTTTAATAGTGAGACTAAGGTACTATGGGGGAAGGAGGCAGAGTCTGAATGAAGATTATGTAGACTGGAATTTGATAGAGAACAGAACTGAAGAAATAATCTATTTTCTAAAAATTTTCCCAGAATAAATTCTAGGCCCTGCAGTTCCTATCTATGTGTTCTTAAAGTGCCTTGAGAGATTGCTACTGAGGTAGCTCCCTAGTTGCTTGTCACTGCACAGTGCAGAAAGACCTCCTGCAAAAATGTTCATAGACAGTCTACAGGTGGTGTGCAATTCTGTGGGGAGTGCTCAGGATTGTTTTGTAGTGTTTTCATGCCTAATGGGAACATGAGGCTCAAATTAGTGATGGAACAGAGAGAACTCCCCTTTATAAAACCGATGGTCATATAAAAAAAGAAAACTGTATGATGCAAATCTTCTCTGAGCCATTTTCTCTCTCTCATCGCTTCCTAGTTTTGCATATATATTTCCACATCAGATGCTCTGCTCCCTGCTGAAGCTAAAGCTTGTGTATTGTGTAGCACTCTTGGGGCAGTCAACAAAATTTACAGGAATCGGCTTGACTGAAGATAATTCTTATTCCCACTTCCAATCCCACTTTACTGGTTTATGTTACAGGCCTCTCTTAGGGCAGCCTTATGGATTCAAGAAGTGGTATTTGCAATAGGTGGAGGGGTATAATTGGATCAAAGCTAGCTGGTAATCAACTGCATGGAGTGGGACTCCAGGAGGAAGTTGGAACAGCAAGGTCAGGGCAACTAACAAGTCAGTAAAGTGATTATGCTTCAGTGGTTTTCTGCCATGCTGTTTTTACAGAGAAACATTCTTCCCTTGCTTCTCTTAACAGGAATAAAAACAGTGATGTTAAATAGTTTTAAAAATAAAAGTAGCCTCTATCTGCAAATACATGCATCCGGTAATTTGAGAACCAAGATCTATGACAGCCCAAGGCTGTGAAACTGATTAAAATGAGGAAAAAAAAGTAGTTATAATTAACCTGAAATCATGAAGCGCATTTTCTGAAAACACGAGTTGTCTCTTTCTGGCCAGAAAGGAGATTAATAAAATAGAAACACTTAAATTAAGATGTTTTAACATTATTATTAGTTCTTTCTGTAGCCTGTTTTGAAATGTCAGTTTCTCTCATGGAATAAAAGGCAATTTCAAAATGCTGGGAATTCACACAGAAGAGACAATATCTTTTAACTGACAGTGCTGTCCAGTGTCTCCTAATGGACAGTATAAGTTTGGATACTGTGAGCATGAATAGCACGCATTTTCTGATTATGCTAAATAGTCCTTACAGTAAAACTAAGGACTAAATCAGAAGAAAAATTAATGATTAAGATAGCAAGTATGTTTTTACAAAAAATGAAGATTATTACTGCAGCTGAAGAAAGTCTTAATCCTTACTAAAGGATCCTTACTAAACTTTATGATTTTTGTCCACGAGAAGCAGTTTAAGAGAAGTATTCTTAGGGTTTTTTTGCCCTTCATGTATGTTTTGAGTGTTTGTACGTGCATCTTGGTTCATATATTTCTAGACATGCCATGTAAGGCTGCCTTTTTAATTTTAAGTAGGAAACAGCGTTAGTATAGAATGTGCCTTTTCTTAGGTTTATCCTTATCTTACTTCTGTAAGCTGCTTTCACTTTTTTCTCCACTGAACCCTCAGGCCCTTCATTTTATTTCCAGTGTCCTTACAGTAACCTTTAAGGCCCTTTTGCAGCTCTGTGCTTGGTTTGTCTGTGCAGATCTGCAGATGCTCTTGCAGGCTTGGTAGCAAATGTCAAGGTTATTTGTCTGATTTGTGGCATTGCTTCTCTGCTTATTGCTAACACTGTGCTTGCACTCTTTACAATTTTCCATCTATCCACAAGAACTTTGTATATGATGAAACTTTAATATTATATAAAGAAGAAGCATAGTCAGAATTGCTTAGTATATGAGAACATGATTTTAGGGACATAATCTTTATACCAGGCATCCTTTGTTTAAATACTATGTCTAAAAATATTTTATTTCCCTTTTTTTAGTGGCAAAATAGTATGCTAGTTTTTCCTTGTTGTTTCCAAACTTCTTCTGTCATAAAATTACTTTGAAATTTTCCTAAACTTAGCTAATGCCAGTTGTACTGGAGATAGAAATGCCAGTTTTCAAAGAATTTTTACTACCACAGAATTTTTTTCACCTAGAAGTTAATATGTGGCTATCTTCAGGGATACTTGAGTTGAATCCCCTAAACATAAACTTCTGTGCTTAGAAATACAGTCTTTTAGGTGGTTATTGAGAAAAGTTTGCTACTGTGCCGTAGGGCTTATAAATTACCTATTTTTTCCTCTCTGGATCCTTTTATCTTCCTTTTTGTACAGCTAGAAATACAGTTAAAGGTAAGTCATAGTTGAAGTTGAAAATACTGTGTTTATTTCCACATAGCTAAAAGAGCAGCACAAGGATGTACATCACATCTGTGTACATTAGTACTGAGTGAAATATCCTGAGAAATGAGAGTAAAATTAATAAGAGCACAGTGGAACCATACCCAATAAGTACAGCTGTAATCTTCTCTTTTTATCAAAGAAGATAAATGTAGTGAGTAGCTGCTGATTCTTTTCTCTCTCTTTTTTCTGTCTCCTTTAGGTAATGTATGAAAAGTCCAAGGAATTAATTTCTGTATTACTCCAATTCCTATTATTTTTTAGAACAGTTTCTACCAGAAAGTGATACATAAAATACACAACAATGCATTTATTGACATTTTTCGTTCTATGTTACTCATATTCTAGAGCTGGGCTTCCAGGTGTTAAAAACTTGAGTTTAATTACTGATGTTTCTTCGAAAAGTACACAGATCACTATAAAAATTTTCAATTAAGTCAAATTTTGTAAGGTGAAAACAGATTTTATTCAGAAGCTTTGTTGTGCTTAATATGCATGTTATTCAAGTACCCAGTGAGCAGGTGAAAGAAACAATCTGTACCTTTAAAAAAAAAAAAACTTTAAAATTGCACTGGTTTCAAGAGATCTGTATCCTTGTTAGCATAGCAGAAACACAATGGGGAGGCATTAAAATAGTCTACATTTTGGTTAGGAAGATAAAGTTGGGTCACAGGCAAAGTTGTGAGGCTTCTCTAGCCAAGTGTATGTGTACTGGTAGAGAAGAGTAACATAAGAGAAAACACTGTAGTTATCTAAAGAGATGTTAATGCAACGACCTGTGTATGTTGGAAGACAATACAAGGGCTCATAATCTCCCTAGATACCTTTAGGCTGCACGTAAGAAGTAGCTTGCAGGGGCTATTTAGCTGTCCATAGGTCCCTTTTTGAATTATTTCAGATCTTAGGTACCTACTGAAGTTGGTTAAGTTCAGTCCACTGAATGTAGAGATTGTCTGAGTGATTACACTTCTGTTGTGGGCACCCTATCTGAGCCTCAAGGGCTAAGTAAAAATTCATGAAAATAAGCATCTCTTCCCTTTAAGGGCTATGGAAATTCTTAACCTGTATCCTACTAGGAAATACATAATCAGAGTGTGGAAGATAAGCTTCAAGACTCCTGGCATTTCTGTGGTAAACAAGGAAGTAAATTCCTTTCTTCAGAGGGCATTCAAAATCAACCTTTGAGTTGTCATTGTAAACTTAAAGAATTCCAAAAGACACGGACACAAGCCTAGTTAGATAACCTGTAAGAAAAAAAAGGTTGAGACAGTTAGATTAAATCTTTTTTGAAGTATGTTGCTGAGGAAGAATTGTTGGAAAAATGTTGCTGCCCGGTGAGGCCGTGGAGTCTTTTTCTATGGAGACATTCAAAACCCACCCAGATGCGTTCCTGTGTGACCTACTTGGGGTGATCCTGCTATGGTAGGGCTGTTAGACTTCATGATCTTTCAAGGACCCTTCCAACACCAAACATTCCATGTTTCTGTGATTGGAAAGCCACTATAAGGTCACCTCAGAGCCTCTTTTTCTCCGGGCTGAACAACCCCAACTTCCTCAGTCTGTCTTCACAGGGGAGGTGCTCCAGCCCTCTGACCATTTTTGTGGCTCTCCTCTGGACATGTTCCAGGAGCTCTGTGTCCTTCTTATGCTGGGGACTCCAGAACTGGACACAGAACTGCAGGTGGGGTCTCACAAGAGCAGAGCAGAGGGGGAGAATCACCTCCCTCAACCACTGTCTGCTGCTTTTGGTGCAACCCAGGACTTGGTTGGCTTTCTGGGCTGCAAGCACACAGTGATGGCTCATGTTGAGCTTCAGGTCCACCATCAGCAAGTTCTCCTCAGGGCTGCCCTCAATCCTTTCTCCTCCCAGCCTGTATTCATATTTGTATTACTTTAAGCTTAGTTACACATTATCACATAGAGGTCACTTCTCTCTAAATTAATAAACTGAATGTACCATAAAGAATCCACAAGGCTATGTTACAAATTCGACTCTCAGATAATTTTTAAGTATTTTGGAGTCATTCAAAATAATCTCAAGTAGCAACAGTGTATAAAAGAATACACAGCAACTATTGAAATTACTTAGAAATTCAATGATTTAATTTATATATTAAATTATTTAGTTAGAAATGTCTCTGTGCTTTTGTATGCACCCCAGTGATAATTTTTTTTTAAGAAAACCACATTAACTTCATAGTATTAAAACCTGGAATGGTAAACTATGGTCCCTCCATTCAGTTCTTTTTTTGGAATAGCTGCTGTGAGTAGCAGCTGATGTAATCACTGTCTAGAAAAGAAGGTAGGCAGTATTATGTCATGCTCAAAGTGTTGCACAGGCACTGAGTGACAGCTTTTCACAATAGCGTTGTGAGATTAATCCTAGTGATACACCTGACTGTAGCTGCAAGGCCAGCTCAGTGGCAAAGGAGCAATTATAGTAGGAGAGAACTGAGGAGGGAGAAGCGTGGAAGGCCTCTCTGTTGATACATAACTTTATCATGAATGAGAAGTAGCATTAATTCCCCTTTTTGTACTCTGCCTAAATGTGGTGTATCAGTGTGTGGCAAAGATAAATTGGAATAATAGTTTATTGATTCTGCCAGAGCTTGTGCTCATTTATCTTTCTAATGATTCTCACTGAGAGATAGTATTAAGCTGCCATGAGTCATAGTGCAAAATGTGCAAGAGGGGGAAAAACTGTGCCTGCAAAGGTACAGCATTCTCTCTGCCCTGAAGAATATTTGAGGTGCATTTGTTTTGCATCTAGCTCTTTTGTGTGAGGAAAAGGTATGACAAATATGAGGGAAGTCTGTTGAGTCAAGAGGAGGAGTAAGAGAAGGAAGCTATAAGCATATTATTTATACTGTGAAATAGGTCCAGAGGTGTCAGTTAATAATGAAAGAGAAAGAAGCATTGTTGCAGTGGAAGGAAGAAAGATGCTTTGGAAAAATTCTTGGGACAGTTAAGAATAGAATGGGTCAAAGTATGGTTTTGTTACAATTTCATCTTCTATTAGTAGAACAATTTTAAATGTATAAAAGTACTTTGTTTCACAGGGATAGGTACCTTTTCAAATTTGTTGCAAGTTCAAAACAGGAATTAGATAAATTCATAAAGACACTCTAAATGGAATGGATTGGGATATACTCTCTATACAACTTTAGTCTTGTATTTTTGGATGCTGGAGGAATAGTAAAGGAATGGACCACATAGAGGTCAGGCTAGCAAGCTGTCTCCAAATGTCACCACTTCCTGACACTAGGCACAAACAGAAAACTTGGGTTAGATGGACAATTTGTTTCAGTGTTCTTTCTTGTGTTTTGAAATGTAGTTTGCACTAAAGCACGAAGAATTCTCTTGACCACACACTGAAAAACACTGCATATGTTCTTCCAAGAAGGAAGGCTGTCAGGAGCTCTTGATGAAGAACTGACAATTTTTATACTCTCTTGGCAGCTCTATTGTTTCCATTCGCCTCCATAACTCCTGGGGATGAGATATGTTGACCAATGTTAGAGTAGGGATTTCTACAAAGTAATGCAGGACAAACACCCTCTCTGCTGTTGTCAGCTTTTACAGAATAGAATATCGCAGCTGACATTAGTTGTCCTGTAAGAATTGATGGCTGTGGGACTTTTAGTTCTTCCCGCTGCCTCTAGTTTGCTCTAATTTCACTGAACTCAAATAATCAGCTACATTCCATTCATGGAGAGGAAGAACCTGTCAGGCCTTCATATTTTCTCCAGGAGGTTTGTGCAGTGCCTGAAGAATCTTAGCTTTTTTCTTAATCCTAAAAGCATGCCTGGATTCCTCCTGCAGAACCCAGAGAGGTGCATGGTTCAGATGAATGCTTAATGGTTAGTTGATGTCAGGGCCTGCAAGTGGTTTCTGTCAGAGGGAAATGGGGTCAATGCGCATTACTTTCTGATCTGTGGCAACATATTGTCTGCATACTAAGTTAGAACATGCTTCAGTGAAGGTCTGTCTAGAGATTTGTGGGTGGGGTCAAAGGCATTAGAAATTAAGGGGGTTTCTTTAAAGCTTAGGTTCAGCAGAACCTGTCTTACTGAATTAATAGTTTATCTGCTTGTCACAGTTCTTGATCAGTCTCAGAGTGCTAGGCAAATCCACAAGAAAAAAAGCAGTCCATTCTAAGGTTTGTCATGAGCATGATCACCTCCATCAGGACTTATGACATGGCTCTAAAACAAGCAACTACACAAACCTAGGAACAAACCTGCTTCCCTTCTTATAAAAACCCATGTACTGATAGAGAATTTTTATTCAGTGCTGACCTGTTTAACAACACTAGTACCCTATGGCTCTTCAGGTGTTGTCCTTGACAGTGCTTGAACTTTGAGGGAATCCTTTATTTGCATAAGGAACAGCTGCAGAGATACTGGATGCATGGAATAGTTCATATTTGCCACAGTTTAGATACAGGATGGGCACACAGCAGCCCTGTTTGTTACAGAAATCTCACAAGCTCAGTGTCAAGTGTCACTTGTCCTAGCACATCTGGGAGGACCATCACTATCTGTCCTGTAGCAGAGCATTATTTGCCTGGTGACTGTATTGAAGCATTCCCATGTCAAGGCTGAGTTCAGAAAAAAAGGGAAATTACAGCCCTGGCTCTGTCTGGTGAGAAGAAACAGGCTGAAATAGTGCCAGTTAAGCCACGTATTCAGGACTTTCCACCTGAAATGGTTTGTGCTTGCAGTCTTGTGTAGAAGCACCTTTGAGATACTGGGCAAAAGCTAACTCTCTTCTGTTGAGATATACTACAGAATAGCTCTGATGTATATATCTGTTGAAATATGCAACAGCAGAGAGCAAAGGATGTTCTGACTATATGTTAGTGGAAAAAAAAATCCCCAGTAGTCATTCAGCACTGGAACAGATGTCCTAAGAAGATATGGAATCCCCATTCCTGGAAGCGTTGAAACTTGCTGTGACAGGCTTTCTGAAGAACTCTTCTCCCTTGCTGGTTGTTTGGCTAAGAAAGCAGCATTCTTGAAAGTACTGGTGATGATTGTATTAATCTCTTTTTGAGATCTTGAACATGATTAAATTTTGGTAATCCAGAATTGGTGCCAAGGTGAACGATCATGATATCATTGATGAATAATCTAATCAGATAACCTGGAGACTTCCATCTCCCATCTCTCAGAGTTTGGTACTAAAGCAAAATCAATATCTAACTAATTTTCTCTGAATGCTAGTTATCTTTACTGTCCAATAGAGTTGAGTCATTAAAAGACAGCTGTCATGCTTTTCAGATGCTCTATGATTTTTCAGAACTTCTAAGGAGTTGAAGCATAATTCTTTGGACACCATTCCATTTTGCTGAAAACCAAAAGGGAAGTATACCAGAAACGGAAAAATAGAATAATATCCATTGAGACTCACAAGGACAGTACCAGGGCATGTAGAGATGCAGTTAGAAAAGCAAAATCTCAGTTTGAATTGACACTGTCCAGAGATGACAGAAACAGTCTTCAGCTAAGGAAACAATAGGCAGAAACAGAAGGAGAATAGTGGTCTACTGTTGAACAGGAAAGCTAAACTAGTCACCAATAATGCTGAAAAGGCAGAGGTTCTCAACACTTTCTTCACCTCTGCCTTTACAGGTGCTGTTGGGTCTCAGGCTGTAGGAACAAAAAATTGGTTTGATGCAAATACTCACCCACCACAAATGAAGAAGGAGTTGATATGTGAATTATTACCAGGAGCTTGACCTGTACAGATCTTTGGGTCTGGATCCCATCCACCCAAAGGTGTTAAAGAGAGCTGTTTGATATTGTTGCAAGGCCACCCTCCATAATCTTTAAGTTGTGGAGATTGTGGGATGTCCCAGAAGACTGGAAGGCTCATGTCACCCTGTCTACAGGAAGGGTTCAAAGGAGGACCCGAGTAGTTATAGGCCCATCAGTTTTACTTCAGCCTCTGGGAAAGTTATGGAATGAATCCTCCTGGGGACTCTCACAAGTCTAATGAAGCACGTGATTGGGAAAAGCCAACATGGATTCACCAGGGGCAAATCATGTTTAACAAACATGGTTGTCTTCTATGACAAGTAACCTGCTTTCTTGATGCAGGGTGAGCAGTGGGAATTGTCTACCAGGACTCCCCCAAAGCTTGCAACATTTCCCCATAGCCGCCTTTTAGAGAAACTGATGCTTTTTGGTCTAGACAAGTGAAGTGTGCAGTGGGTGGGGAGCTGGCTGACAGAGCACACCCAGAGGATGATGGTGAATAGTTCTGTCTCAAACTGGCAACTGGTCACAAGAAGGGTCCCCCAGGGAATGCTTTTGGGCCCAACACTATTTAACATCTTCATAAATGATCTGGATGTTGGGATTATGTGCACCCTGATGAAGTTTGCAGATGACACCAAGTGGGAAGTAGACACTACAGAAGATAGAGCCACCCTCCAGGAAGACCTGGACAGGCTGGAAGAGTGGGCTACACAAGAACCTTATAAAGTTCAGCATGGACAAGTGTAAGGTCTTGCACCTGGGAAAACATAACCCAGGAGTGCAGCACAGACTAAGATCCACCAGGCTGGTGAGCAGCACTGTGGAAAAGGGACCCAGGTGTCTTGGGGGACAGGTAGCTCAATATGAGTGAACGGTGTGATGCAGCAGCAAAGGAAGAGTTTGTATCAACAATGGCATCACCAGGAAAGATGAAGAAGTCATCATCCTACTCTATTCAGCACTTGTTAGGCAACACCTGGAATACTGTGTTCAGTCTGGTCCCTACTGTACAAAAAAGATGTAGAGAGGCAGGAGAGGGGCCAGAAAGATAATCAAAGACTGGAAAGCCTGCTGTATGAGGAAAGGCTGAGAGAACTAGGTTGATGCAGCCTTGAGAAAAGAAGGCTTAAGGGGACACCTTATTGCCATATTCCAGTACTTAAAGGGTGGCTGCCAAGAAGATGGAGACTCCCTTTTTACAAGGACTCACGTGGAAAAGACAAGAGGTAATGGGTACAAGTTACTGATAGATACTGATTGGACTCCAGAGGAAAATTTTTGTCTATGAGAACAGTTGGACATTGGAAAAATCTCCCCAGGGAATTGGTGGACTACCCGACACTTCTAAGACACAGCTTGACAGGGTGCTGTGCCATCTCATCTTGACTGTGTGCCTACCTACAGAGGTTGGACGAGATGAACCTTGAGGTCCCTTCCAGCCTGGCATTCTGTGAATCTGTGATTCTGTGCCACTGAAGTATACACCCAGAAATGGTTTAGAATCCTTTAGGGAAGATTTAACATAAAAAGGATTCATAGCTGTTTCATTGGTGGCAAGATCCATGTAGCTGAAAGAGAGAGAGGATGAGAAGGAGTATTTAAGGAAGTTTGTTCAAGGATCCTGTCCAGAGAAGGTGTATTACTTTGCAATTGTATTTGGAGGAGAATGGGGGATAGTGGATTCTTCAGCAAGGAGAGGTAATCTGTGGAAAAGCAGTTTTGTAACAAGTAGCAAGCTGAGAAGGTCATAGAGATGTGCTTGTGTGGACATGAGAAGAGGGAGGTTTAAAATTTGTGATTGTTTGAGGCTTCTGTTAAAGTAGGTTGGTGTAGGGAAGAAATAGTAGGAGAACTGAAGAATGAAAGATGAGTGTCTTTGGGTGTAGTCAAATTCTGCACACATCAAGTGCTGGGGGGAAGGGCAGGGCAGTGGTTAGCAATTTAGGGGCTTAGTACTCTTTAATATAGAGAAGCTACTGCTTCCCTCCTACTCTCTCTTAGATGCTTCCATAATGTTCTCCTCTACCCTTTATTGTGGAGTAAGCATTTTTCAGTGAGGTGTGGAAGAGGCAGAATGAAAAAAATCTAACATAAAATAATATGCAATACCTGTATGATATCCATCCTTCCAGTTAATCTTAATTTTTTCTCAGTTACACTTCACTTCTTTTATTTGTGTTTTCCTCACAAATCATTAAATGGTTTTTTAATTATTAATTATTATCATTATCATTAAAGTTTTTGCTTCTTCCTAAGTTTCCTTCCATTTCTTTATGTTTCAATGATGCCTGGGGTACCTTTGGTTCATCTGTGTTTGGTGCTCTAGGTTCTCATTAGTGGCAGTGTAAAAGAGAACTCTTCCATCCTGTCCAGTAATTTCTCTCCCTTTTTAGTAAAGTAAATCAGGTTGTACTCCATTGCCTTTTCTAATACTCCCCAGGCTGCTTTTTTCTCTGCTACGCTGAAGTTGCTCAAATCCCCCATTGCTGGGTTTTCAGATAATTGCAGTGAGGCTGCCCCTTTTAATTACAACTCTTCCCTATTTCAGCCAAGTTACTGAGCCATTTCTGTATATTGCCTGAGACATTTCTCTTTATTCTTAGCTACGCTTCACTGTTTCACTGAAGACATTGAAGTGTTTTCAATGCTCTGCACAAACAAGCACCTAAAGAAACAAACCAAACTGGCTTTTTGCATGTAACCTATATATTACTGTGGTATTTCTCTGGTGGGCTGAGAATTGGGCAGATGTGGTTAGAAATACCTTGCTTAGCCAAGTTACTGTGCTGGATTGATCTATGGCAGTGCTGGATTAGGCTACATGCTGTTCCCTTGCTGTGAGATAAGCCTTTGTGTCAGGTTCCTAGTGGTGGTGGAGGAGTTTTGTTTGGACTTTTTCCCACTTAAGATAATAAATTTGGACTGGCGTGCTTTTCCTGTCTGTAATGCAGCCTCCCTATTTGACCTTAAATACCACAATTTCTTCCTCACCTGCCACATATTAGTGGTAAATAAATCCTGTCCAGCTTCAGTAGAGTTGTAGTTGTGTTGTAGGGTGCAACTGAAACGTAGTTGCAAATGTGTGGGAGGTACAGATTTGTACCACCAGAAATGGCAAAAGCTGTCCTGTCGTGACTGCTAACCTGCAGAGTCCTGGAAAGGCAAAGTGTACTTAAAAGAGGCAGAATTTGGAAAGCATACAGGTGGAATGGAATGGAGACCTCCCAAGGGACAATGCCAGAGATACAAAGTATTAGGCATTAAGTAAAAACACAGCCTGTACTGTGGGACAGATCAGCACTGATCTGGGGACTCCACTGTCACTGGTGGCATTCAGATGGCTCAAAATCTGTCTATACTGTCAGCATACGAAACAACTGGGTCTGAAGTCTTGAGGGGTGGTAGCTGTGGGTATATGGTAAACACTGGGTTTTTGCTACCCATTTGCTGCTTCTATCTTAGAAGCAGTAAATATGGAGTGGGTGTATAAAAACTGCCAGTTCTGTATTATTGTGCCCTGATTTCTGTTTCCACCTTTGTTTTATTTTTCTTAACTAGTGTTCCTGTGGGAAGTTCTCTGTGCTTTGATCTGGGGAGATATTAAAACACTGCAGGAAATCTGACCATTTCAAGGGAGTGGTATGTGTTTTTTGGAGATGGTGGTATCTACAGAGAATCTTCATGGATTCTAATGCTGGCATCAGTGCAAGAAGAGTGGCAGGAATGAGCTGGCTCTGTATGGTCTGCTTCTTTCATCTAGTCAACTCCCTAGAAGGTAAGAAAATATTTTATACAGTGCAAGAACCTAACAAAGTTTTCTCTAGAGAAAAAAGAAGTGTGCTCTCCAATATGCTGATCTTGTATGCTGAGATGTAAAAAGCTAGTCATAATGTATGACACAGGAAAACCCTCTTACAACCAACCATCAGTGAACATTTCTACTAGCTACCTCAGAAGTGACAGTCTCAAAGAATAAACCTTTTTCCTTGGGAAATAGTGCCTTGTTTATGCTTTGTGTGTATTTGATTCTTGTATTCCTGTTCTTTCAACAATCTTTAGATGTTGATGCTGTTTTACAAGGCAGGATCTAGTGGGCTACGGTCAGGAATTTTTGTTCATGCAGTCTGATCAACTTGTTTCATAGACATGGAGAGAATGATTCACATTAACAAGAAGAGGCAGTTTGTGTTGAGTCAGCAGAAGAGAGGAAGGAAAGTGCAGTGAAGACAGCATAGAGAAAAGGTGGGCAGAGGAAAAGAGGCTGAGAAAACAGGAGAAGAAAGAACAGATGATAAGAGGGAGGTTGATGAGAACAGGAGGTATGAGAGCCATGGGAGAGAGATACAGAGGGGTAGAGGTACTGTAAACAGTCCTCGTGTTTGTTCCAAGAAATACCCTTGCAGCTACATGTGCTCAATGAACTGCACTGTTTTGTTATGATTGTTCATTGCTTGCATATGTCAAAGTCCATGAAAAAGGCAAGGAGGGAGAGAGGGAATCAAGGGGATACAAGGAAGGAAAGATCAGAGGGAGGAGAAGGAGAATAATTTGAGATCTAAGAAAGAGGGGGTGGAGGTTGAAAAAAAAACCTATTGGGTTTGTTTTTTTTTTTCATTAGTGAAAAGGAAAGCTTGTTGAAGCATCCCTTCTCTTAATAGGAGGGTTTCTGTTAGAGTGGGAGGGAATTCAGAGATGAACTGATGAAGGAGTATGTCCTTTCAGCTGTCTCTTGTAAGTAGCTGCACTTGCTGAAATTAACAGCAAGTTTCTCAGTCAGTGTCTGCTTCTAGGACTGATAACACTCAGTGTTTATAGTTAACAGCTACATGGTAGCTGCATAGGGAATGTTATGCAGAACCAAGGCCAGTGCCTGGTTCTGAGGAACATACTATGCTCTGGAAAGAGAAGGGAGTTAAGGGGTCACTCCTGCAACCCTCCTTTAGGGAGAAGGGGAGCACACTGGTGACCAAAATTCACCAGAGTATTCTATCCTGTACACATCAGACTCGGTGTAAATGTGAGGGATCACAAAGGTCAATCTCTCTTCATTCATGGCCAGCATCCTGAGAGGATTCCATCTGTTTGTCTGCCTTTGGTCCCGATTCCCTGCCCTCCTGAACCCATGTGTTCCTGCCTCCAGCTCCCATCTGCCACTGACTCCAAGAGCTTAGCCTGCACCTTTTCCAGGGCTGCCCTGCAGCCTTGGTGGTGACGTGAGCATTACTGGGGGAGAGGGGGATGGAACGTGGTATTGCTTTTGTATATATTTGTATATATTTAAGCATTTATTTTTTCGTTGCTACTGTTTCATTAAAGCTGTGTGGTTTAGTTTCCAGCCTGTACACCTCTCTTCCTTATTCTCTTTGCCTTCTCTGTGTGAGGGGGATTAATAGAGAGCATCTATCACTTCTGTAATTGCCAGCCCAGCATTAAACTGTGACAGGTTATAATGCAAATTCTTAAATCTCTGTAACTCTGTTAACTGCTGATTTTGAAATGATTTACTAAGGTCTGTCTTATTCCTTAGTGTAACTGGTAAAGGAACTGAGACAGAAAAGGGAGAGAAAATTTCCATTTTCTGCAGATATAAAGTGACTCAGTAATCACAGAATCATAGAGTTTGGATTGGAAGAGACCTTAAAGATAATCTATTTCCATCCTTCTGCATGGGCAGGGACGCCTTCCACTAGACCAGGTTGCTCAAAGCCCCATCCAACCTGGCCTTGAACACCTCCAGGGAGGGGGCAGTCACAACTTCCCTGGGCAACCTGTTCCAGCATCTCACCACCCTCAAATTAAAGAATTTCGTCCTAATGTCTAACCTAAATCTCCCCTCTTCAAGTTATAAAGGAGGGAGGTGCTCCAGCACTCTGATCATTTTAGTGGCTCTCCTCTGGACATGTTCCAGGAGCTCTGTGACCTTCTTATGCTGGGGACTCCAGCCTGTCAGTAGTGCCTGTCAGAATGGACATTTTTGGAATTCAGTGATCACTCCTGTAAGTTTGTATTAGAAAATGCTGTGTGATACAACTTCATAGATCACATGGTTGAGTTGCCTGGATTAAAATAGGACAGTAAAATTTTGCCTATGGAGATGAAGCAGTAAAGGTGCCCATGAGCTGAATTTCAACTCTCAAATCAGAGTCAGGGGAGTCAGCACATTGCATCGTGACTACTACATTATGCTAGGACTGCACTCCAAAGATAATTTGCATCTTAGAGGTAAGTGTGTTTTTGTGTGGTCAAAAGGCAGAGAAGAGTTATTCATTAGGGGCAGGAAAAATCTGATGATAGCTTTCTACATAAAAATAGAAAGCTTTTCCGTACTGTAGAGTTATCCATAAATAAGAAAAAAGACCCATGGCCATTTGACTCTTGTGAAAACTATAGGGAAAACTCTGTTTGGTCTTCATTTTTTGTAAGGTTTCCTAGAAATTTTAGATGGTGTCTAAAATCTCACTAAAGATGAATGACTGAGTGGGAGACTCAATTAAGGAAATTTTTCTTCCAAGTGTTTCTCAGGCATTTGAGTTAAATTTAAACAGATTGAATGTAAACCATTTTTTGTCTCAAACTAAGTTTTGTTTGAAATTTTCTAACAAGAGAAAACCAGTATCAATAAAACCTTGATGTAAATGGTTAGGAAAAAATCTGTAAAGAGGGGAAGAAAATTAAGTATTCAAACCATCTTTCTATGCATTGTGAAGAGAGCAAATATTTTTTATGTAGAACACTTTTCAGTTATGAGGAAAGTAGTACCCTTTTATAAAACCTAATGGAACCTTAAACCCATTCATGGTTCTTTCAGAAGTAACGAAAACTGAAAATGTTTTTGTTGTTGTTCTTTTAGTTGTTGTTCTTTTGATGCATAAAAATAATTATTATTCTGAGCTTAATTGATCTAGTATCTAGACACTGATTTCACTAGAAACGAGCATTTTGTCCAGAAATTTCCAGACACAATTTTTAGACCAGAAAAAATCCCTTCAGGAGAGAAAACTGTTTTGGAAACAGAAGAGGTTTGTGAATTAGTGTTTCAGATTTAGAAAAGGAAACAATACTGCCCAAAAGTTTTCATTAAGATTTCATTTCCCAATGTTCATGGCTCTGCAAGGGTTTTTAGGGTTTTAGTTCAGGATACATTATTTTTGAGGTACATGTTGCGTGAAAAAAAATATTCCTTTTTCTCAAGAAATACACATAAATTCTATTTCTTTTAGTATGTAATTCCTGTCTATAGTTTATCATTTAACATTTCTGTAGGTTAACCTTTCTGATTGTGAAAGTTAGTGAAGCATAGAATTTAGGAATGCCGATGGGCTAGAGTAAAAATAGCTGAGAACAAGTGATAACTTGCTAATGAAATAGCTCTTACTAGGGCACAGATTTGAATTTTCTGTGGAATATTTAGTTTGATTTGACTGAGTTATAAATATTTACTGCTGTAAACACAAGCAGATTTCATTTTGCAGAACACATTAAGTATGTTCCAAAGGAATGATGTGTTCTGCATGTGAATGCATTTATTTTACAACAAACTCTCCAGCCTGCAGAATTGCTGGACAGCCTTTTTAGGTATTTTTCCACAGTTCAAGATGTAGAGAGAATAATTCTTCTGCTTTGGTATAACTTTTTGCATTTAAAGTGTCTCCTTGGCAAAAAAAGAATATGCAAGAAAAAGGTTGTGAGGTCACGCATTCTTACTTTGTCTTTCACCTGTCTTTTCTATTAACTAGTTTTCATCTTGGGTTATTGAAAATAAGGTGTTGATTGCTCAAATTGCTTTCACTTTGAAATTAAGGAAAACCATATTTTCTTTAAAGGTAATCTTCAAAGTAAAAAAAATATTGCCTTTTGTTTTACTACAGGCAAAGAAACTTTTAAATGGATGTTATTTTACTTCAGGGGGAAAAAGGAAAATTAGCTTTCTAATTCAGTTGTTTGTGATTCACATGAGTTATTATAATCCTAGCAAAGATCTTCTGTTATGGTCTTCCCAGTTCTTTCCTGACACTTACCTGCATGCCAACATCTTTGATGCATGCTTGGAAAGCCCAGGGCAGAGGAATGTCTTGTTGTAGACATTCAGAAGGTGAATGGGACTACGCTGGATGTGCAGCTGGTTTGTAAGGAAAAGGGTGTCTAGGTTATCCCATTAATCTGTCTTAGCAGCTCCTCTGAATTTGCTTTTTCCTAAAGTAGATTACCCTATAGTCCCACTGCTAGGACATCCCTATTCCCAGGTATGTAACATAGCCCTACATTGAAACTGTTCCCAAGCTGCAGGCTCTTCCTGCTAGGAGGCCAGTAGGAGAGCATACTGCAACCAGTTATGTTTAAAATCAAAGCTAACTAAAGCTTCAAAGAAAAGAAACAATATTCTGAGTATCTGGGACTTTCATTAGATGCTTCAGTGAAACTTTGGAAGACCCAAGCCCACTTTTTAATAGTTACGAAATAAAGCAAGAAAACTTAGGTAAACTTTAAAAATCACACTGTACTGTCAATCAAAACTAGCCAGTTTGACAGCAGTGGCAGCTGGATAAGTTCTAGACTCAATAGTGGGTGTTTGCAGAGTGAATCTCTTAAGCTGTGGGAGAATACATATATTGTGTTACCATGAAAGCTGTAAATAATAATTTAATTTGATTGCATATGCAAACTAAGCATTTAATGTAATTTTTTTTAATTTCCCGATGTCTGCATTTCATGACATCAGCAGAGCAATTGTGCAACAGGCTAATCCTGGCAGTTTCCCTAAAGCAGGAACAGGAGAATAGGAGAGGTAAAGAGAAACATATACAGTCATATATATATATATACGGTTTAAAAGCTGAGCTACCCTGAAAATAGCTGTGTATTGCCCTATCCTAGACCATTTGGCTGTCATTTCTCTCTTTCACAGATGGCACGTAACTCCTGGTTGAGTTGTGAGGACTCCTCCTTGAAGATGACAGCTTTGCTGTTCTGGTGGAGTCAGCATTTTGCTCTGACATAGCAAGTAGTTAAAATATATTATACTTTGTGGAACTCACTAATTACAAATCCCACTTGGCTCCCAATAGATTTTTTTTATTAATTGCATTTGAGTACAGAAGTAATTCAGGAGCATTTATTGCAGTAATGACTTCACAATACAGATTTATACAAGAAAAAATCAAACTAATTTGTCTAATGTAGGTGGGTTTTGCATATTTTATAACTCTATCTTGTTTTAGTTCAGTCATAGCTGAACCGTAAAAAGTATGTTTTTTGTTAAAAGATAAGCAGCTTTGTATTGGCTAGTTTCTGACAAGTGGGATTTTTTTGGCTTTTTTTTGTTGTTTGTTTTATTACGTGTTTTGTAAACTCATTCTTGAAAAATAAAATACTTGTTACAGTTGTATATGTCACTAGCCATGGTTATATTATTTACTTCACCACAATAGCTGTTTAGTTTTGGAAGAATTGTATTGTAGTTAAGGTTTCCCAAAGATTTCACTATATTCTGTCTCCAAGTGGTGGCCTACATGTAGAGATGTGTTTGTTCAGCTGGGTGATAAAAGGCTCATCTCCCAACACTCAGAGGAGCAAAGAAAGGCAGAGGAACCCAAATAACTCAGTAGAGAAATAAGCACTTTGGCCTAGCTTCTTCCAGGTCTATCACAGGAGTATGATCAGCCTTTTGGTTTGGAATAGAACCCATTAAAATAAGTCAATGGAAGTGCTCTCCGAACACCTTGCAGATTAAGGGGTTGGTTACTGGCAACAGGGGTGTGGGATGTAGGTAAAATAATCTGGGGCTTTTGCAAAATTAACGGTGGGTTGTTCAGAGGAGGAACCATAACTGGGGAAAAGGAAGGAATCAAGGTAATTTTGGGAAGCATCACCTGTGAGAAAATAGATAAGGGGCCAGTCATGTGTAAAGAGGCTGCTGGTCAGTATGCCCTCAGGCCTTGGCCTGCACCTGCTCACCACAGTCTATTCTGTTTTCTTATTAAATTCGGTTTTTCAGTAGTTACCTGAATGAAGGGGCTTTATTTAAATGCCAGCAACTGGAGCTGAACCGCAGGTCACAGCGGCCCACGTGTTGGTGCTGTCAGCAATGGGAAGGCCTGGAATAGATGAACATCAAGTGCCAGGACTTGAACTAAAATTGGACCACAAGCCATAGGATCTGTGATGCCAGCACCACTAGAGTGAGCAAGCTGATATGAATGACTCTGTAATCTCTAGCAAATATCAAGCCAGACAAATAGGTTAGTAGAGTAAGTTGGTTTAGGAAGCCAGGGAGAGACCAGAGAGTCTGGGGGATGAACGAGATATCTGTTTGTACGTGTGTGCCTCTGTGAATGAGGCACAAAGCTGGCAAAAGCTATTTACTGAGGGGATCAGGAGGTCCAGGCCAACTACTGGGGAGACCATGAGTTCTGGGAATTCATCATGTCTCCTGTTTGTATGTTGTGTATCTCTATGCAACTGGAAACAAGACAATCCAAGGGCCATTTCCTGGGTAGGCTGAGTGCCTAAAACTAGTTACTGGAGGGAGGGGTCCATAGTGTGTTTGGCTGAGCCTGGGTTTCTCTGTGTGAATGGGTTTCTGTGGAGTGGGGCAGCACTACAGCAATACATACTGGCCTTGGTGGCCACATGTCCAAGTGCCAGCTGTCCAGGAGAACAAGAATGCAGGGCCAGCTGTTAGGTAGACTGCATGCTACTGGTCTTAGGACCAGTTAGAGGATCCGTAATGTGTCTGTATGTATTGGAGAGTGAGGGTTTCTGAGTGTTAGGAACAGGAGTGGGGCTGCAGGCTTCAGGTGCTTGTCTGTGCAGGTGCCAGCAAATGGGGAGAGCATAGATCCCCAGAGGTCTGCTACTCGAGACTGGATGTTGAAGGAGAGTTACTGGAGGGGTCTGTATTGTATATAAATGCATATATGTTTCCCACTAACAGAACTTCATCCTGACCAGCAACCAAGGGGAGCAGGATTAGGCCATTGGTGATGCTGTTTCTGTTTGCATGAGTGGTGAGTGTTTCTGTGTTGATGTTTGTGGCTGGCTGTTTGTATATGTGAAGTGCCTACATGTGTTTGTGTGTGTGCCTGTTGGGAATACCCACTGAACCTTGCTGTTGGTTGGACCTGGGGCAGGGTTAAGCAGCAGCCTTGCTAATGTGAGGTTAATGAATCTGGCAAGCCCTAACTATTTTTACACAAGCCCGGAGAATTCTCTCTCTTTTCACCTCTCTTAGAGAGCGTTTGCAGTCATGTTTAAAGACACTTGCTCATGTTCCAGACATGATCATACAAAAAGCAGTATAAGCCCAATAATATTTCAGTTACTTTCAAGAAGTCTGATAAGCTGGAGAATCTTGCTGCTTGGGACATTCAGCTGCACAGCAAAGCAAACTCTGAATGTTACCTTCTATTGGGGTGCCTTTTGACATATCTACCAATTGTGTATTTGTACACTTGGGTATATTCAGAATTCAGATGTATGTGGCCTTGAACAACCTTCTGTAATTTAGCCTGGCCTTGAAAGGGGTATTGATCAAGATGACCTCTGTACTTCTCTTGCAGCTTGTTTCAATCTGTGATTTTATAGTTGGGTTGAATAATTCCCTCTTGCACCTCTCCAGTGTTAAGACACTGAGGACAAGTGTTCTTCAGTCCAGAAAGCTGTTAGGCCATCTCTGCCTTCATGAAGGTTTTCCAGGGGTCAGTCATCCTTTGGTGAGTTGTCATCTTGCATCAGGGGAACACTGCCTGTAGCACAAGCACTGAAGTGTATTGCTTAAAAGTATAGGCTAACCAAAATCTGCAAGTCATTAACGTGCCTGTTCTGAACAGCCTGATCGGTAATAGCAACTTCCAACCTCTGCCCAGTTGATCTTGATGTTGACATTATAGTATGGTGCAGCCCAAGAGATTGCTTTGTTGCATAAGTATAAAGTGGTACTAGCGTAAGTCTTTGGAATTTTTTTTTACCCTTTCTGGCCTGCAAGAACAGAGGACACTGAAATGAGAGTGTAGTTAATTCTGAATTTTGTTTGACAAAGAGTGTAATGAATCCATTTCTCTCTGATATAAAGGAGTTTGGTTTGGTTTGGTTTGGTTTGGTTTGGTTTGGTTTGGTTTGTTTAGGGAGGAGAAATACAAGATAATATCTCATGAGTTATTTTTTTCTTCTTCGAATTAAAATAAATCTTATTAAGAAATTGGAATCTTAATTCTTCAAAAGCATAAGATTAAAGCAGGAGTCAAAGAAGGATTGTCATATTTTATGTGTTTAAAAGCCTCCAGGTTGCTCAACTATCTTGATTGTTCCTCATTTTTAATCCAATGTGCAATATTGTTCTGTTGATAGACTGAGGTCTGTCATGGATTGTCCTGGGCCTGGGCCTGGTCTGATCATGCAAGACCCTTGATTTTGAGCAAGATAGAAAGGGTGTAAGCCATTTTACTTCCAGACTGGTAAATTCAGCTCTGGTAAAATCATGCTCTGAAGGGCAGCAGAATACTGGTCTGGCCCAGCACCAGTGATGCTGCATCAGTACTGATAAAGTGGCAGAGTGTAAAAGTACTTATACCAGTACACTGGTATGTAATTATTAATACTGTTAAATTATTAGCACAGTCAGGGGTTAGGCCTGTGACAGCTAAACTTCTAAAGAGCACTTAGGCATAGGTCAGAAGTTGTGTTCTGAGACCATTTTTGAGAGGTGGTTTGGATGTAGTTTTGTGGGGTGGAAGGTTTTAGGTGTGTGAACATGAACTGTATTTTTACCTGTTGTCCTCAGAATAAGAGAGCAGTCTAACAGCTTGTTAGATTTATAAATGTACATGCAACAAATGTGTCTGGGGATCTGATTCAAGGCATACAGTCAGTAGGAGAGGAAGAAAAAGAAAAGAAAAAAAAAAAGGGGGGACTTAGGACAGGAAGAAAAAGAAAAGAAAAAAAAAGGGGGACTTTTTACTGTAGGTTACCAAATGAGATTTATGCACACAACATTCCTGTGTACTTTTCTTATTTTTCTAATGCTTCATGACTTAAAATATTCACTATGAGAGGAACAGTTCATTCTGTTTCAGGCTAAAGACAACATCTGTTTGCCTGTGAGATATTCATATGCTTGATAAAGATTACCCTGCTCACTGGTGAGAAACATTCTGGAGAACATTGTTCCTGTTAGTTGTAGCAGAGCCCAGGCTGCTGAGCAAGTTTTCTCTATTTTCTCTCTTCTCCTTTCCTTTCTCACTTTTTATCTGTCTTTCCATGTCCATGCCCTAATTAACCTTTCTCTATTTTATTTTCCCCTAGAGTTTCCGTGGGGTAGTTGCGTTATACTTTGGTAAATGGGAGACTTGGACCTAATTAAAAAAGAAGTTCTTTCTTTGTTGAAAAATGATCTTGTATATTATTCCAGAATATCAAAGCTATTTATGTGAACCCAATGGGAAAGTACTGGCATGGCAGATTGCAACCCCTGTGCCAGACTGTGCAATTCAGGCAGTAATGGGCATGAGGGGATGCCAGGTCCCTTTTCTGCCAGGGCAGCCTAGGGTAGTAAGACTGTGCCTGAAGGAAGCACAGGCCTTTCATAAATGTTTTGCCACTCAAGAGGAGCCATCAGAGCTGAGCTTCAGTAATGAGCTGCTCACTGTTTCCTGAGGTCTGTTAGGTTATTTCAGTGGGATTGTGCATTAGCTGTAACAAGTAGCTCTTTCCAGTTCTGGCAAGGCAGTGCAGATGCTTTTGCACTGCTTTTGAAGCAAGGAACTGCATTGGCTCCTTAAGAAATATATGCTCTCCTGTAGGAATATAGGGAACATCAATTGGGGGACATCAGTGAAGCCTGAGTTCTGATTAAACTTGCTCACTTGATCCTGACTGCTTTAGGATGAGTCTAGTCCTTCTTTTCTGCTTATTAATGTGAAGTGAATCCCCAGGAGCACTGATAGGGATAGTGAAGTCAGCAATCTATAATTTGGAAATGAAAACTATTGAGGATTTCTCCTACATAAAACATGAGACAGTTGTATCATTAAACCTTTGCAAGAGGAATAAATCCTGTTTGCCAGTAAGCTGGATGCAGCTGTTGGGTTATGCTTTTTGCTGTTGTTTTTTTGCATTGTTTTTGGTTTTGGTTGGGTTTTTGGGTTTTTTTGCTTTCTTTTTTAACAAAGTGAAACTACAGAAAAATGACCACTAAAATAAGCAAACAAGAGAGACTGACTTTCCAGAATTTAAGAAAAAGCAGTAGATTTTTACAGTGTGTATCAGCACATGTGAATACCTGTTTGATGGAGTTGTCTTCTTGCCCTGTGTCCTCACTATAAATGGGTACAGAAAGGCACACATGCTTCCATACTAGTCACTCCCAGGGTGGTCTCGGACCTTAACATTCACTTCTGGAGAATACTGTCACAATCTGTTCTGAATTTATTTGTACTTGAGCAGAGATTAACAACTCCAAGAGCAGTGAAGTCTAGTGCCTTTCTCCAGTGAGAGATCCAATAATAATGGAAATGCAGACTAATAATGGGAATAAGCTAGACATTTTAATTTCTGCATGTACCCTACTCCTGAGCAGTATAATGCAAGAGATTCTTTAATACTAATTTTCTGATAAAACTGCAACTGATATACAGGCTTGCAGACTAATGCCCAGCTCCAAACCAAAGAGAATCCATTACAGGATCACCTGGGTCATCATCCTAAACTCCCACAGAAATTTTTTTCCAGAGCTGGAGACAGAACTGTCTTAGCCATGTGTCCACTTTTTTCACCTGGAGGAGACTGACATTTGTGTAACTTATCTCTCTGTGCCACCGTTTTTCTGCCAGAAAGAGAAAGGCCTCATCTGTGCTGCTCATTATGATAACTCTGCTCAGTGTTGTCCATGTGCTTACATTTTGCTAGGGAAAGTTTTCACCTGGCCAGAAAGAATATTGCCAAGTAACTTGCTGACAATGAGTTATCATGAATGTGTCTAGTACTTCTGCCTCTGTATGGGCCCTGCTTAATTTACCATTGTGGAAGCAGCCTGTCATATTTAATCTCAAAACATGAATGTATATTCTGGTTGTGTGAAAGTCTTCTACAAGACATGGTTTGAGTTGTTTTGGTTTTTTTTTCAGAGGCAATCTTGTGGAGGACAGGTAAAATTTTAGCCTAACTTGGAAGAACACAAAATACTTTTTTTTTTTTTTTAATTGATTTGTTTGGTTTTTTTTTAAATATAAACAGAAATTCTTCTGGATACAACTGGAGAGACCTCAGAGATTGGTTGGACCACCCACCCTTCTGATGGGGTAAGCATGTCCCTTGTCCTCATCTTGACTGCATCTCTGCTAGGGAGACATGCATGCAGCTGATGAAGAAAAGGAAACGGAAACCAATGAAACTTGTTTTGTGGATTTTGTCTCTATGAACAGTTTTATCACAGTACATTGTGCAAAGCCAGACTGTTAAGAGAGGAGGATACTGGGTGTTATACTGTTGCAATCTCATTTTACCCTCTTCCTTTCACTCCTTGTCAAAAGTGCTCATGTGGTCTCCAGCCATCCCTCCACAGAATAGAGTACAATAAAATACTTCAGTTGGAAGTAACCTACAGTGATCATCTAGTCCAATTCCCTCACCACTTCAGGGCTGACCAACAGTTAAAGAATGTTATTAAGGGCGTTGTTCAAATGCCTTTTAAACACTGACAGGCATGGGGCATTGACCAACTCTCTACGAAGTCTGTCTGAGCGTTTGGCCACCCTCTCAGTAAGGAACATTTCCTAACAAAAGTTCTGAACCTTCTCTGATGCATCTTTGAATCATTCCCATGAATCCTGTGACTGGATAACAGGGAGAAGAGACTGGCACTTCCCTTTCCTCTTCCCCTGCTCAGGAAGCTGTAGAGATCATTGAGGTCACCCCTCAGCCTTGGTTTCTAGACAAACCAAGCATCCACAGTCACTCCTCACAGGACGTGCCCCTCAGCCCTATCACCACCTGTGTTGCCCATCTCTGCATCTTCACTTCCTTCCTTCACTTCACTGTCCCTCTTTAGTCTGGCTGGTTATTCTGAGTTTGATGCACCCAGGGATACAGTTTGCCCTCTTGGCTGCCTGGGCACACTGCTGACTCATATTGAGCTTGCAGTCAACCAGCACCCCTTGATCCCCTTCTGCAGACCTGTTCTCCAGCCACTCTCCCATTCTATATTTGTGTCTGACATTCCTCTGTCCCAGGTGCAGAATCCTGCATTTGTGTTGTTAAATTTTAGCCATTAATGATTGCCCACTTCTCAAGTCTATCTAGATGACTCAAGAGACTGAACAGCACATCCCAGTTTGGTATCATGAGAAAACTTTCTAATTGTGCATTCAACTCTTGAATCCAGATCACTGATAAATATATTGAACAGAACTGCCTTTTGAGCTCCATGAGGAGTTCACTGTTAAGCCAAGATAGTCTTTTGCCCCATTTGGTTGACTTCCAACAACTGGAATGGCCTGCTCCTGTGCTTCTAAGAGGTGATTCTCAGCACTCCCATTATGGGACTTATTCTACCAAGTCTCAATAATACCGATGTCGTAGCTCTGGGAAGTGACCAGTGCTTCCTTTTCATCCTGTTTTATTTTTTTTTCTCATACTGCCTGTGTTGCTGTACAAGCATTTCAGATATACTCCTGAGATCTCTATATTCTCAGAAGCAACATAAACATTACTGTTAGTATTGCCTCCTTCAGGCAATGTTTTGCCGACCCTTGGCTTACCTTCAGCTCTCCTGTTGGTATCTCCTTCCCCCATCAAGTCTAGATTAAAGCCCTCTCAATCAGTCCCATCAGCCTTTGAGCAAAAACATGCTTCCTGTATTGGGACAGGTGGATCCTATCAGGCCCCAGCATACCTTGTGCCTTGAAGTCTCTTCCAGGGTTACAAAACCAAAATAATTGGCAGAGGCACCATTCTGAAGACACGTATTGATGTCTTGGGATTGCCTGTTTCTTCCAAAGTCCCTCTCAGTTACTGGAAGGATTGAGCTGCCTGTGTTCCAGAATTTTCTAGGACTCTGAAATCTCTTTTGATCAGCCGTAGATTTTTGTTGCAACATCATTAGTATACTCATGAAAGAACAGGAGTCTGGAAGCCATACGAAGCCTCAGAAAGGCAGAATGGGTACTTCCATTTCACACAGGAGGACATCTCCAGTGGTCATAAATTGCTTATTTCTTCTTGGCACTGGTCTTATACAGGTCTTGTGTGGCACAGAGTTGGTCAGCCTGATCTTGGCGAGAGTTCTTGCTCAGGTTCCTTCTCTTCCATCTCATTATTGGCTTTTTCTGTCATACCCAGGGCCTCATATCTATTCTGTAAAGCTTGGAGAGATTAAGGACAGGTTTATCTTACGGTGTAGTAACTTGCTTCTGTCCCACCCATTCCTTTCCTTGTGTCTTCCCCCTGGCACAGATTCAATCCTGGACTCACCCCTGTACTGGCCACGTTGAGTTGGCTTGTGTGCATCAGAGATGTTTTCTCCAAAGAACAATATCTCGCTTCTCTCTCTTATTTCTTTGTGTCGTGCTTCTTGTCTCTGGAGATGAGAGACGAGGAGGAAAGGAAGTGTAGTTCTCTGATTTTAAGATTCTCAATGCCACGTGACAGGTGTGCATGAATTACATTTTCTGTCACAACAGTTTTTAACTTGCAGGCTTTAACAGCTCTTCTTTACAGGGTCATACGTGGACCTGTCTAGAGTGCTGTGCTACACATGCCATCAGCACACTGAGGTCTTGTCATAGACATGGCACGGAGACGGAAGGGGAAGAAGGTCTGTCCTGTATATTGGGTGCAGTTAAACACTGAATCCATGGTGGGTTTTTTTACTATTTTTTCTTTCTTTTCTGCCACATATCCGTTCTAGTGGGATGAGGTAAGTGTTCTGGATGACAAGAAGCGCCTGATCCGAACCTTTGAAGTCTGTAACGTGGCTGAACCGGGTCAGAATAACTGGTTGCGTACTCACTTCATAGAGCGACGCGGAGCCCACCGGGTCCACGTCCGCCTCCGTTTCTCAGTGAGAGACTGCGCCAGCATGCGCACCGTGGCCTCTTCTTGCAAGGAGACTTTTACACTCTACTACCACCAGGCTGACGCAGCCTCTCAGGAGCTGCCAGAGTGGCGAGAGGGCCCCTGGACCAAAGTGGATACAATTGCGGCTGACGAAAGCTTTTCCCAAGTGGACAGCACTGGGAAGGTGGTTAAGATGAATGTTAAAGTACGTAGCTTTGGACCGCTCACCAAGCACGGCTTCTACGTGGCCTTCCAAGACTCGGGAGCCTGCATGTCCTTGGTGGCAGTCCAGGTCTTTTTCTACAAGTGCCCAGCTGTGGTGAAACGATTCGCCTCCTTCCCTGAAACTTTTGCTGGAGGGGAGAGGACTTCGCTGGTGGAGGCATCGGGGACATGTGTAGCAAATGCTGAAGAGACAAGCATGACGGGGTCTTCGGGTGTCCGGTTGCACTGCAACGGAGAGGGGGAGTGGATGGTGGCCATTGGACGATGCAGCTGCAAGGCTGGCTACCAGCCTGTTGATGATGAACGAGCCTGCCAAGGTGAGAGACCTTTTCTCCCCGTCCCTTAAGGTAGCCACTTCTTTGTTGGTGCTCTGTGTTAGTAGTATTTGGCAATGTGCAAACTCTGCTCTCCTTTTTTTTCATTGCACTGGAAACTTTAAATGCAGCTGTTTCATTATCACTGTGGCCAAAACAGCACCTGCCATCACATCTCCCACGAGTCCTTCATTTTTTACAAATGGCAAGTCCTCCTCTTGTCTGCCATCAGTAGTTTGACTAGTTTGCAATCCAGATAAATTTTGAATCAAATCAATTTTGTGTCAGATAGTAGTCTCAAGCACTAAAAAAATACGGAAAACAGGCTTGGCAAATAACAATTGGATTTTTAAAAAAATCTTATCTTCCCTTTTTTATATCATTCAATGAAAGCTGATACTCTTTTGCAGCTCCATTATCACAGAAGCTGGAGATAGATGAAAATGATAAATATTTTAAGGAGTAACTGAAATAATGACAGTCTATCAAACTACAAAACACTGTTCCCATCATGTACTTCCTGAGATTCCATGGACAGCTTAAAACAGCCAAAGACAAGCAAATAATGAAACAAAGTTAGAAGGTATTTTTTCTCGTGTTTCTCATGAGTGCCTCTGGCTTGATCACCATTCCTGATCTCTTCTGCTAATAATATGTTGCTGTCTGGTCTGAATGGAGCTGCATTCAGCTAGCTTAGTTTGTCCTCTTGCTTGGTGCTTTGCAGGACTCTGTATGTTCTCCCTTCTTCCTAAGAACAAAAGTACACCATGATGCAGAGTTGCTGCAGTGTTCTATATAAAATATGGAACAAAAGCAATAGCCAAGGGCAGATTTCTGCTGATGATCCTGCACATAGCTCTTAATAAGACGGAAGAATGAACCAAGGATAGGAAAGAGAAGAAAGTTTCCTTATATGTTAGTAGAACAGTGTGTGGGCATTGCCTTCCTCCTCACCATATGGAAGCCTGGGGAGACTTTTCTGGACCAGCTGTTACCTTTTAATTTAGAACAAAGAATCTGACAAGAACCATTCTGAGCAGATAGATAGAAAGCCCTTTTTTTCCTGGCCCCTACCATGACTCTTTCATTAGTTTGATAAAACTGCCTGCTGTTTCTTACTATATGGCAAATTCATCCAGCTAAATAGAAGAGTAAAACATCCTTTACTAGTTACTCTGGGTGATGTGGAATGTGGTGTGTGGTGGATTCATTTGTGACTTTATCCAAGCAGACTTCTTCTCATGCTGAACAGTCAGAAAGAATAGCAGTCAGAAAGGAAGGTTGAGACTTTAACTCCTTCTCTTTCTGTAGATGTATATACACATGGCGCCTTGCCTTGCAATGTTTTCTGCAACTCTAAGTGGTTTTCCACATAAGGGGCCAGAAACTGAAAGTTCTGGGTGATTAGGACATCCTAGGCTACTGCTTCTCAAAATTGTGGACTCATTGGCTGTTCTCCCAGGTCTTCTCTCAGATCGACTGATTCATTACTGAAAACAGTTGTTCCTGGATTCCAGCCCTGCAAACCATTTTACAACATAGGATGTTTCTTGGGGTTGACTTCCTATAGTATATAATTAACTTTTAGCTAAAAGTGACGTGGCATTTAAGCTTTAAAAAACACTGGTTAAAATTTATGACTGAGACACTTTTAAAAATATTTTTTTAATTGCAATATAGAGAAGAAAGATAATATAAATGACTACTTGATAAAATGCTAAGCTGACTTTTAAATGAAGTCGGGTGAGCTTTTAGCATGAAAAATCTGAAATAGAACTAAATAGAATTATTAATTTAATAATAAGTTTATCCTAGTTCCTTCCAAGAGCAAATACTCTTTAATTCCAACTGTCAGTTGGAATTCCAGCTGTTCCGCCAGTCAGGTTCCATATCAGTTTTTCTATTCAATCCCATTGCAGTATCTGATACACTCCTGAAAATGGGCCATTACTGTATCACTATACCCCTACATCTGCAATAACCTTCCAGCTTCTCACCTACTGTTTCTGAATCTCAGAGAACTGATTTTTCTCCTTGTATCCAGCTTTGATGCCTGAGGGAGACAAGATCACAGGACTTTAGGAGAAAAACATTGAAGGAACCGTATTTAGAAAGGGTTAGAGTGGAGTGACCTATTTCAATCATGAGACTGGGGTCACGTCAGGTCTTTGCATCCTTGTTGAAGTCCATTTGTTGGACTTGGACTGCTCAACCCCTTTTTGCTATCATAGTGCATTGTCACGGCTTAACACTGGCCCGGCAATTAAACCAAATAACAGATGTTTTCTATTAATCTCCCTCTCCTCCCTGATAAGGAAAGGAGAGAGAATAAGGGAAAGAGGCTGTGTGGGTTGGAAACTAAACTACACAATTTTAATGAAACAGTAATGATAAATAGGAAAAATTACTAAGTATATACAAATATACAGGAAAAGATTGATCCCACGTTCCTCCCCCCTTTCCCTCAATAACTCTCACGTCACCAGCGAGGCTGCAGGGCAGCTCTGGCAAAGTCCAGGCTGGACTCCTGGGGTCAGGAGCAGTCGGGAGCTGGAGGCAGGAACACACAGATTCAGGCTGGCACGGATCAGGACCACAGGCAGATGAATGGATGGAATCCTCCCAGGATGCTGAAGCAAACAGGGAACCGGTGAAGGAAGGGCAGGAAGAACAGGAAGAAGGAGAAGGAAGGAAGGGTCTTTGACCCTCGTGATCCCTCAAATTTATACTGAGTATGACGTGTATGGGATGGAATACTCTGTTTGGTCAGTTCTGGCATCTATCTTGTCTCGGGCCTCCCCAGAGGAGGGGTTCAGGTGGGACCTCTTTACTCCTTCTGGAGGGTAAAATGTTCCTCAGAGCTGAGCAGTGTCCTTGGCTCTGCACACCAGTCTCTAGCAGTAACTATAAACATCCAGTGTTATCAGTCCTAGAAGCAGACACTGTCTGAGAAACTTGCTGTTAATTTCAGCAAGTCCAGCTACTTACAAGAAACTTAGCTGAAAGCAAAAGTACAAACCAGAAAATCACCTTTATCCTGGCCCAAACCAGGACATGTATGATATACACTTGCAATTTACATAGCAAGGTTCTGACCATGGTGGAGGCTGACAGGGTGGCCTCTGTGGTAAGAGGGCAGAGGATGTCCATTCCAGATGTAACTTTCTCCAGACAGCGCAGCAAGAGACCAACCCCTGGACAGAGCTGAGCTGATTAGCCACATTTTGTCATGGTGATGTTAGGTTGGTGGTTGGACTTGATCTTAGAGGTCTTTTCCAACCTTAATGATTCTGTGATTCTATGTGTGTGGCACCTCTGCACAAATGTAATTAACAAGAGGTAGAAAACATTAGCCAGAGAGAGGGGAAAGGAACAAAAGGGCAGAAACAGCTCAGGGAGCACCAAGGTCAGAGAGGAAGGAGAGGTACTCCAAGCACCAGAGCAGCTATTTTCTGCAGCTTGTGGA
The DNA here is from genome assembly GCA_038090715.1 of Florisuga fusca. Classification (NCBI taxonomy): domain Eukaryota; kingdom Metazoa; phylum Chordata; class Aves; order Apodiformes; family Trochilidae; genus Florisuga; species Florisuga fusca. The sequence goes on along the minus strand of JAAWXA010000004.1, from coordinate 54,979,810 downwards.
AGAGTCCACACCATAGCAGATGGGTCATTCCTGAAAGAACTGTGACTTGTGGAGTGTCCATACTGGGACAGGGGAACAGTGTGAGAGGGAAGGAGTGACAGAAACTGCTCATTCCATATCCTGTGATACTCGTGTAGAATAGTTTGGAGTGTGAAGAGTTAGGTTGTGCTTGGGAGAGGGAGGAGGAAAGGTGGTGTTTTAATGTTTGGGTTTGTTTTTCATGTTACCCAAATATATTTTAAGAGATCAGCAATGAATTAGATTTTCCTCAAGCCAAATCTGTTTTACTTGTGATACTAATTAGTAAACAGTTTTATGTCTTTATCTCTATCCTTGGGCTTTCGCATCCTGTTCTCTCCCTGTGTTTTGCTGAGAAGGGTGAGTGAGAGAGTGGCTGGGTGAGCATTTGTCATTTTCCCAACGTTAAACCACCACCCAGCTTCTTCCCCACTCTTCTTTCCCTGGATGTTTCTGCGAGTATTGAGGAAGCAAAAGATATGCCTGTCTTCTGCAGTAGCTGTAATTGGCTCTTCTTCTGTATGGTACAAGCATGTACAAAGAAGTCAGATGGAGAAGATGATTCCATAAATTTTCCCATGTCATATGTAGTTCCTTCTGATTGCAGAAGGAGTCACATCTGTATTATTGATAACTCCAGGAGCACACAACTGTTTGATGGCTTATTTGGAAGAATATTACATGATTATTTTTGCATTATTAAAAGATGCCCTTCCTCGCCAGACTCGGTAAACTTTTTTCAGTGTGAGACTAAGGAAATGTTAAGATTTATGTTAAAGCTTAAACTTCAATTATGTGCTAAAAATATGCATATATTATTAAAACAAACAAAGAAAGCCCACAATAAGCTCTTCTCAATTTTTTATTGCTTAAAAGATGCTTCTTTTAAAACCACAGAATAATTTATGTTGCAGGGACCTGTGGAAGTAATCTGCTCCAATTCCGTGTTCAAAGCAGGACCAAATGGGGTTTTGTCATTCAAGGCCTGTTCTAGTCTAGTTTTCATTATTTCAAAATACGAAGATTCCACATTGTCCCTGGGCAACTGTTCTAATGTTTGTTGACACCCATGATGCAATTTCTTTTTCCTATATAGAAGGAGATTGCAATAAGATATAATAAGATGATTACAACTTGTGTCTGTTGTCTCACGTTCCTCCACCTTGTGCCTATACATTCCTTATATCCTCCCATTAGGTGGCTGGTGACAAGTTGGAGAGCCTGAGTAGGAGGAAACCTAATGAAGTTCAATAAGAATAAGTGTACAGTACTCCATCTGGAGAAGAACAGCCCCATGCACCAGTACAGATTAGTGGCTGACCTGCTGGGAAGCAGCTCTGGGGGAAAATGTTATGGTGGATAACCCGCCCTTTGCAGCCAGAATGGTGAATACCATCCTGGGGTGCACTAAGAAGAGTGTGGCCAGCAGGTTGAGGGAGGTTATCCTTCCCCTCTTTTCTGCCCTGGCGAGGCCTCAGTGGAGTACTGTGTGCAGTTCTGGGCTTTCCAGTTCAAGAAGGACAAGGAGCTACTGCATAAAGTCCAGCATGCAGTCACTAAGATGATTAAGGGACTGGAGCATGTGCCCAATGAGTAAAGGATGAGAGTTTGGGCTGTTCAGCTTAGAGAGAAAGAGGCTGAGGGGAATCTCATCACTGTTTATAAATATCTAGAGGGCAGGTGTCAGGAGGATGGGGCCAGGCTCTTCTCTGTTATGTCCAGTGACAGAACAAGGGGTATAAACTGGCACACAGGAGATTTGACCTCACTATGAGAAAATTCTTCTTTACTCTGAAGGTAACAGAGCACTGGAACAAATTTCCCTGAGAGGTGGTTGAGTCTCCATTCCTGAAGACATTAAAAACCCACCTGGACATGTTCCTGTGTAATCTGCTTCAGGGGATCCTGCCTTAGTGGGAGGGTTGAACTAGATGATCTCCAGAGGTCCCTTCCAACCCCTAACATTCTGTGATTGTGTGAAATCTTTCCTCTCTCTTTTGTCTTTTTTCTTCACACAACCCATTCCCTGGAAGTCCTCCCAATATAGAATTAGCTAGTAATTACTTCAGCTCCACCTCTTTTACCTAAGAATCCCTTAATCAACTGATTTCCTATCAGTAGTTCAGCAGGAAACAGCTCTTAGTTCAGCTCTTACTCACTTCATTTATTTTATCTTATTTGATTTAATGCTCTCCTTTTCTATTTATAAAACCCAAGAGCCACACTCTCCTGTCCTTAGGTTTCTTTCATTTTCCACTATCTCTTTTCACCTAGACTGATGTAGGAACTGTGAAACCCTAGATCAGCCTATGGCCCTATCACTTCACCATGCCTCACTGCTAACTCTGGCTGATTCCATCTTATTCCAAGCAATAGGCAAGACCTGCAGGAATGGTTACTGTGGGCCAGGCTGCCCAATGGGAAATCGCTTCCTATCACCATAACCTGGTCATGGGCTTGTTTTGGTGGGGAGGGAATGTTTTATATGAAAGTTACTTAGATTTTCCATTTTAAGTGTATCTTTTGCATGCTAATTATGCCATCTCTCTTGTGTTACAAGAGAGTATATATATCACATTTCTACAATACTGTCAATTATTAAATCCTTTCCATCATCCTGCCTTCTGTAACTGCCAAACTGCCTCCCTCTTTCCAGTTAATTCAGTTCAGGGCTTATTCTAACAGCATCTTTCTTTTAGGTAAAGCAGGTGGCATGACCCATACTACTTATCTTTTCTTTTGAGCTCCATACTGCTTCTGTTTTGCCTGTAGTCATGCTCATTTGAGATCCTTGTAGCTCTGCACAACCAGTTTTCCTTAGGCCTTAGATCAGTTCACCTCTCCTGCTTTGATTTCAATGCCAGCTTTTACACTGTGTTCATTATCAATCCTCTCACATTCACTGTGAATTCTTGCTACACCCATACTGTGCCTGAACTGCTATATAAGAAACATATCCCTTGTCGCAGTCAAGAAGACAGCAATTTTATGCTCTTCTAAATGTCTTTATATCTCCCAGATCAGTTTCAAATCATACATGGATACAAAAAGTCAGACGCTTGTGTCACATTCCCTAAAATGTGCTTAAAGCACTGGGGGTTCATAAAGTTGTGTTGAAGTTTCCAAATGCCATTCCCTTTCCCCTTACTATGTTTTGTTTAGTCTCAAAATATTTCCTCTTTGCCCAGTGTATTGTCCAAATGAGCTTTTTAGCTCATTCTCTCAACTTTTTTTTGTGTCCCCTCCGCATTTCAATTTTCTTCATGCTGTTCCTCACCACATTTCATGATTCTAGCACTTTTCTCTGCTGATTTTGATGCTTGTTATTGCTAGAAGTCTGTCAAAAATTGCTCCCCTGGCCTCCCAGGTGGAACTTGTCTCCAGGGAGCAGTCAGACAAATGTAGCCAATGCAGGGTACAGTGTTAAGGAGGAAGCTGCAGAGGATGGGGTCAGTGTCTCTGAGATGAGCTGTGCCCAGCTGAACTGTTGTGCCATTCTGACACTGCCAGGATATGAGAAATGACTGAAGCAAGCTGAGAGAAAAGCACTTGAGCACTCCAGACTGCCTTCTTTCACAGTAACCTTGACTTGATGGGAAGAGGCACTTTGCTCTGCCCCATGAGGTGCCAGCTTTGCAACCCTCCATCCTAGTATTGGACATCGTGAATCAGTGAGAAAGAAATCCACATTTTCTCGGAAAGTGACAGTGCCTTGGGGGTGATCAAGCCATACTATCCCCAGTGACAAGGCTTGTGATGTAGCTGGTGGTGGTCTGTGTGAAGCTGTTCTGCAAGCACACAGTGGAGGTGTTTCAGGAGAAGCTCCTTTTATTCAGGTTTTCTCTAGGATGGTCCTGAAATTGAAATGTTCACTGAAGTAAAACATGCTAGTTTTACTAGTGATTGTGGGCTTGCTTCAGCTTGGTTATTTGTTACAGGTGTCTCCAGTGAGCATAGAGGTCATTTGCAGAAAATGTAGGACCACTGGAAGTGGATATGATGCCATGATTTGCATTCAGAAGGGAACATAAGATACATGAAAACTGAAAAATCTTGTGATGTAAAAAAAGTAATCCTTCAGAAACAAATGAAAGATTAATTCTGTCGCTGTTTGGAAAGACAGCCATAGGCTCACTGTACCTGCTGGAACAAAAAAGGGGGTGGCTTTTAGTTATTTAGATTGGCAGGAGATTTTTTTCTGTTTCCTCCCAAATTTACCTTTGGCATACCATTTGTAGAGCAACTGGACTGAGGCAATACTAGGGAAAGCTGCATGTCATGGCCATAATTATTGTTGTCCTTTGTGAGCTAAGGTCCTGAGAGCAGCGAACTAGTGTATCTCAGGCAATTTTGGAAAGGGATAAAGGTGCTCATGAGTGTTCTTTCTTGCTTTCTTGCTTTCTTGCTTTCTTGCTTTCTTGCTTTCTCGCTTTCTTGCTTGCTTTCTGAATGCTGGTTTTGAAGCATGATCCTTTCTCTGTATCTGCCATCCCTCACACAATACCAGTGTGAGATTACAGGTTTATGTAGTCATTAACTTTCTTCACTAGACAATACAAAAACAATCATTGCAGAGAGATCTTTCATCCTAAATTTCTCTGGAGTCCACCCATAGTTCTTCACCTATTCATTTATTTAATGTGAGCTCAACTGAGACGAATCTCTTCTTTATTGCTTTTCTTTGCACTTCTCTTTATGTTCTTTAAACTGTTTTCTCAGGTTCCTCCCTGAGAGGGAATATGCCAATTCTATTCTTATTTCAGTTCTGAACATCTGAAATGAGATGTAGCCTAGTGTTCATTCATCTTTCCCTGTCCACCCACAATCATGTGTGGTAAAAGATCAGGCAGTGGCACAGCCAACAACCTTCTATATCACAAAAGCTGAAAGATTCTCCCTGGCTCTCTTTTTGTTATTTGTGTATTTATAAAAACTTTTTGTTGTTGTCCTTTGTGGGATTATCAGATTGAGCTCCAGCTGGGCTTTTTGCCTTCCTAATTTTTTCTCTTCAAGACCTAACTAGATCCCTGTATTCATCTTGAGATGCCCGCTCCTTCTTCCAAAGGAGGTAAACACTCCTTTTTTTTCTAACTACTGGCAAAAGCTCTTTGTTCACCCAAGCCAGTCATCTTCCCTGCCATTTTGTCTTATGGTACATGGGGCCAGCCTACTCCTGCACTTTTAAAGATTTCCTTCTTGAACAAAGTCCAGCCTTCCTGGACCCCTTTGTCCTCTAGGACTGCCCCCTAAGGCACTCTCTCAACCAGTGTCCCGAACAGGCCAGTCTGTCCTCCAGAATTCCATGGTGGAGGTTTTGCTAACCCCCCTCCTTATTTTACCTAAGATTGAGAACTTCACCATTTTGTCATCACTAAGCCCAAGACAGCCTCTGATCACCACATCTCCCACCAGTCCTTCCCTATTTTTGTACAGGAGATCTAGCCAGGCACCTCCTCTGGTAGGCTCTTTCACCAGCTGTCCTGGAAAGCTATCTTCCATACTCTCCATGAACCTCCTAGCCTGTCTCTGCTACGTTATACTTCCAGCAGATGTTTGTTTGTTAGGCTGGAGTCCTCCACCAGGACAAGAGCTGGAAATTTTGAGACCTCTGCTAGCTGGTGTAGAATGTCTCACCTGCCTCATCATCCTAGTAGGGCAGTCTATAATAGACACTCAACAGGATATCTTCCTGGTTTGCCTTACCCATAAACACTCAGCTTCATCACCCCTGTCATCATCAAGCTCTATGCAACCAAAACACTTCCTGACCATACAGAGCCACCCCGCCACCTCTCCTTCCCTGTCTTATCCTTCCCGAAAAGGTTATAGCCATCCATTGCAGCATTCCAGTCATGAGGGTTTTCCCACCATGTTTCCATGATGGAATGATGAAGCAATATAACAGGCATAAAGCTGATGGGATTTCACAGATGTAATTGGCTGTTATGTCTGGACAGCAGCTGTGATCTTTTAATCTTTGTTAAGGTTTGCATCCCTGCAAAACCTCATCAAAAATTCTACAATGGGCTTTGAAAACCCAAAGCAAAGACAACTGAACACATAGGAGAAGAATGTTAGAGAAGCAAGCCACTCTTTTTCTGAAGCTGTTAAGAAAGATGTATCAGTAGCCACTCAGGTTAGAAACATTTCCAAGTAATTGTTATTGGAGGTGGAAACCTTTAAATACAGTAAATAATAATGAGATGGCTTAATTCTGCAGCATGTGGTGTGCTGTTTAGTTTTGGAACACTCAGTAGATACCATAGGTACTTATGAACATCTGTATACAATGTTATTCTCTTACATGGGTTTTGGTTTTGGTTTTTTTTTGTTTGTTTGGTTTTTTGTTGTTTTTTTGTTTGTTTGTTTTTTTTAATGACTTTTTTCTATCCACATTCCTTTGGATTGTTATGCTTATAGTAATCATTAGGGCAGTTTGTCTCTTGCATGTGTCCCTTGTACCTTGACTTCAAATATTCATCTGGGTTCTATCTGAAAGTTTCCCATTCCCAGTAAATGCAGCTTACTGTGAAGTTAAATAACTGAATACCAGTCCACAAATGAACTTTCATCTGAGCTTGCTCGTTCAAATATCTATAGGAGATGTATCAATTTATGTAGAAATCTATGCTTTAGAAAATGTGCATAAAAATTGTAAAAGCTTTATCCTAGCACTTCAGTGTAAGATCCAAGTGCCTTCTATTAGGTAATTCAGCATAACAGCTTTGGCCAACCTAGAATGTACTCTCATGTTTTTAGTAAGTTTTTATTTTTTTCATTTTCATTTCACCATAGGATGAATTTCCATCCTTCATTTAGCTTTTTGCATAATGCATGTTCTTACACATTTGCAGATAGAATATGACTTAATTAAGAAGCTTTTATCCATTATTGGGTAGTTTGCAGACCTACAGGAAAGCAATAGGACTGACAATCTGAATGCCTGTTCCTAATTTTGATGCAAAAGGAGCTGTGGTAGCTTATATTACTTTAAGCAATGAATCTGTTGAAGGCAGCTTGAAAGATCCAATTTTGTGGCTTTGTTGGGTGGGGAGAAGGAGGTGTGGATAATATCTGTAACTGTTAAGGCTATTTCCAGACAGATCAGATGACTGTGCTCTTTGGCTTCTCCGATGCTAAAGCTCTTTGAGTGAGTAATGAGAAGATAATTATTTCAGATGGCCAAAGCTGTCTCTGGACTCTTTCTCTTTCATCTGCCAGTGAATCGATTTAAGCACCTAGTGTATAGAAAAAAAAAAAAAACCTGTTTTGACATGGCAACTTTAACAATACATGCTCCATAAAGCAACAAAACCAGTAGTATCTACTCCATGTAATAACGTCTGTGTACAGCAGCAGCAATGTAAGATTGCATTGTTTCTGGAGTCTGAATTAATGAGTTTCCTGCTTTTGCCTCTCCTTTTCCTCCTCTTAGCCTGTCCCCTTGGTTTCTTTAAAGTATCTGTGGGAGATGACCCCTGCCATCCATGCCCTGCCCACAGCCATGCTCCACTGACAGGTTCCAGTGAATGTGTGTGTCAGGAACACTACTACAGGTCTGCTGCAGACAGTCCTGATGCTCCCTGCACTGGTAAGTATTTGCATGGAGTGTTTGCAAGCAAGAAAAGCAGTTAATGAGAAAGAACATGCTTGAATGATTCAGGCGAGTTGCCGTTCACCTCATGACCTCAGAAATAACCCGAAACTTCCCTTTGGCCATTCCCTTTGACCATAAATATAGGTGAGAAGGCAGAAGTGTTTTCACATGATTTGTACAATGTTGATACACTGTGAAACTGTGTTTTGAGAATACTGGGATGCTGCAATACTAGATGCTTAGAAATTTAAAAATGTCAACTTTTCAATGACTCTTGCAAATTTAAATAAATCCATTGCAGGTATCCATAACATATATATAGGTATATATAGATAGATATGCTTTATATGTGTGTGTGTGTGTTTTTATGTATATATATATGTTTTATATAAATGTTTATATGTTTCTTTATATTATATGTAAATATATATATTATGCACATATATAAATATATATACTATATATATAACTTTAATGAGATAATAATATACTGATTTCTCATTAAATGCTAAACTAATTTCATACACAGGGTAGACATTGTTCATTGAAGGTGTTAACCAATATTTTCTTTCCTTTATCACTGGAAGTGTGAAGACCATATTTTCTGCACAGAATTCAAATTCTGCAAATCTTATTTATGTGACAATAATTAATTTTTTCATTGACTTCTCTGTGACTCTCAACAGTTATGACTTTTCATAGTAATTAATTATGAATACTGATGGATCAAGAGAGAATAATTAGGTGAAGAAAATAAAATAAGGCTAGTTATTGAAAATAAAAAAATATAGTTTGAATAATATCTCTAACATTACCCTTGAACTTTGTGGAAGTGGCAGGGGGGGAAAATTCCTTCCTAAAGCATTTAGCAAACACTTTATGGCTCTAAAGTTAAGCATGCAGAAATTAGGAAATATGGGTTGTTTTTCTGTAATCCCTTTTATCCTGTACTGCACAGAATCCACTTTCAGCAGCCTCAAAACAGGAATTATTTTTTCTGAGCAGTTGTCTGTCCTTTGCATTGACTTCTATAAGTATCCTTAGGGAAAAACGAGTATGTGATTGTGCAATTAAATGCTAAACTGAAATGCAAATGCTGAGTGGCCCAACTAAAATCACAGAAGAAGATTTAATTCTGACATTTTCCGATGTAAAAATGCTTCGACGTGTCAGTAGCACATTTTTAAACAGTCTTCTATGTGCGGTTTTCTGGCATAATGTATTTTCCAAACAACACTGGAAGTGTGAGGCCCTAGGGAAATACAGTTGTTGAAAATACTGAGATCATCCAGCAATGAACCACGCTGCAGCTGGAGAGATCCCCCATGAAGACCTTACTCACCTGTGCTCCTCGAGTCCTTTATACTGCTCAGCATTAGACAGAGGAAAGGCTTTGCCCATGGATTTCATTGATACTAACTGTAGAGTAATGGTCAGAATGAGGTTTCTTGTATTCCAGAAAAGCCTTCAGAGAGAAATGTTCTGTAAATCCTATTTCTCTTGCCCCTGCCTGTTAATAAGCTCAGGCTCTCTGTCACTGCCCTTCCAGTCTGCCTTTGTGTCTATACCCGGGTTTAGCAGTGCAACACTACTGCTCATTTTTACCTTATTTTCACTTTCTAGCTCCAGTGTCTTGTCCCATTCTCATCCCCATGCCATCTTCTCAGTCTCTGCATTTTCCTTCTCCTCTTCACTGTCTCTGTGCCAGCTAGGGAAGTGTTAGATGCACAGAATGGGCAGGTTTTCAGCTGTCAGAGTTTACTTCCAATGCCGTTCAGGAATCCAGCTGGTAGCCGAAATAACCAATAACTGGTGTTCAGTGCCTGCAATAGATGGAACAGACTAACTGAAGTCAGAGAGTTCAGAGATATTAGGTGCCAAGTGAGAGAATTAGGGGTCTCAGTAGAGACAAATCTTCACGAAGCTTGTGCAAAATTTAAAATTTCAAAGACTCGTAATTTCCCTGAATGCTGGCTGTTCTTTTAGGAAAAAGTTAAAAGTCATCCTTGAAACAAAGACCCCTCCTGTTAATGTTTGTTTCTCTCTAAAATGTGATAGTACAGTTGCTCCTTTGTGTATGTCTTACGTTTGATCCAGCGAAGTCTATGTTTTTCTTACCCTTGTTTAGAGAAACAAAGAAGAGTAAGAATGAGACGAAATAACCAACTTGGTCTTCTGTTCTTTTATTTCTCCTTTGTCTTCTCCCATCCCTCACCTCTCTCCTGTTCTTTCATGGGATTTTGATCTTTGATCCTGTCTTCTAGGTATCCCCTCTGCTCCTCGTGACCTTAGCTATGAATTTCTTGGCTCCAACGTGCTCCTGACATGGAGGCTCCCCAAGGACCTGGGTGGTCGCAAGGATGTTTTCTTCAATGTCATCTGCAAAGTCTGCCCAGCAGCCTCGGGGCATTGCGTGCGCTGTGGGGACAGTGTGCAGTTTGAACCACGCCAGGTGGGCTTGACAGAAAGTCGAGTGCAAGTCTCCAACCTCTTGGCCCGTGTGCAGTACACCTTTGAGATCCAGGCTGTCAACCTGGTGACTGAATTGAGTTCAGAAGCACCCCACTATGCTACCATCAACATTAGCACCAGCCAGTCAGGTGAGGAGGCTTTTGCATGTGAGTCCAAAATTTTTGCTCCTGTCTCTCATTCAATTTGCTTTGAATCTTTTGGATCCTGGAGTTTTGTCTTCTTATTCATGTGTTGTGCCCTTTTTTATCTTGCCGTGCTAAGTTCTGTGATTTCACTTCTACCATTCTCATTCCTGCTTTCTCTGAATGGGCTTTCCTTTCTTCCATCTTGGCAGAAAAAAAAATCAATTTTGCAGCTGGTGTCATTGAATATGGAGATGAGCTGCTGGGGCAAGCTGCCCTGGAGAAGGTGGTAGTTCTGTGGGTCAGGCAAAGTATGTGGCTTTCTTGTGCAAGACAAGGGACACTGCCAGGGATCGGTTGGAATTTTTTTAAGCATCAGCTTGCCACAGAAGCTCTTAGATAGTATTCCTTCATTTTTTCTTCACCTTATCTTTTCAATTTTATCTTCTTATACTTCAGACTTTGTAGCATTTTTCATCTGTTCAGTTTTCTTTTTTATTTTTCCATGTTTCGAGATACTCTGGTTTTCCATCCTTTCTTGTTCGTATACACCACCTTCCATTCTCCTTGTTTCAGTTCATGCTTTAGTGCACTTTAAGAAGTGGTATTGAGTGTTTCATCCTACCTGTCCACATTTGCCTTGCTGTGTGTCAAAGTAAGGAACTGGTAAATAGAGATTGGCACTGTCTAGAGTTTAAAATACAGTTAAAGATACAGATAGGCATTGTATGACAAAAAAGAATGTATACGTTGACACGTAAATATACAAGCCCTTTGGATGGTGTGTGTTTGTACTGTACAGTCCTGTGTGTCATAAAAGGGTAGAACAAGTACAGTTTTACTGTTACTGGGGAGGTGTTAAATGGAAGGCTCCAGAAGCAGGATCACCGTTCCTATTTTAGTGAAGTTGCTCTGGGTCATTCTGCGTGCCATATATTCTGCCTTGTTCTTGCCTTTTCAACCTTGCCGTTCTGATAAGTGGTCTTGGAATGTTACTCTTCTGTCTAAAGGAAACAAAGATTTATTTACTTTTTTTTTTTTTTGCCTTTTAGACCATGTAGTTATATCAAAAGTGTTGTGATCCTTGTGACCAGGAATTAAACCACAGGGATGACTAGACCAAAATACTTATGGTTTGTGTGGGCAGTCAAAGGAAGGGAAGAGACTGAAGAATTGAAGAGTAGTTCAGACTGATGGATATGGACAGCATACATATGTGGAGAAAATGGAGAACAAGTTTTGATTTTCTGGAAATATATGCAGGCTCTCTCTGAAGCTGGAGAGAGCCACATGCATACAAGCATACAGTTCTGCTAAATGTCAATAATAAGAGACTGGGCATATGTTGTCGTTTACAAGCTTACATGGAGAGAAGTTGTACACAGCTTGTTCAGGAGTATGTAATGAGGAATAATGTGCTGAGGAGGAGAATGAGGGGTAACAATTTGAACTGAGTGACAGAAAATGTCTCTAAACATTTAGAGATGTGTAAATGTTAAACTCAAACAAATCCCTAATGAGATTCCAGAGTTTATTTGTGGAAATCCCTGCAAAAACAGGCGTTAGTGAAGCTCCAAGAGAAGTACTGTGAAACCAGATGTTGCATAATGATCTTGCTTAAATTACAACTTGTCATTTCTGCTTCTATGCTATGGAATGGAAGGGCATATATATACATCCCAAGTGTTTTCCACAGTTAGCAGATGCCAGGGGTTTGACAACATCTGTTTCTTCCATTTGAAATGTTACCTGACAGGCACTGAGTGTAGCAGAGCATACCCAGTCCCCTTGAGAGGCTGTCCGAAAGTGGGTGATCGGTTTTTGTTTACAGTAAAAGATATGTCTGGGTAATTTGTATGGTAATTTCACTCAATTCCTTTGGCTTCTGCTCGTGACAGATGGGTGTTCTGTTAATATTCTAAAGAATGATCTTTCTTAGTGCTTCTCATCTCAGCTTTCTTTATCTATATCTGAGGTAATTTAATTGAATAGCTGCTTCCACCTCCTGCCTGGAATCACAAAACCTACCCTGGTTTTTTGCTTCTATTTAATTTTCTCACCACTCCTATTCCTCCAGGTGTCTCTTGGGGTGTGTGTGGGTGTATTGGGTGCGTCTGTCTAAGGTGCCTCTCTTGTGCACTGAAGCAGTTTCATGGAAGGGCAACTTTTTTAAGCAGTGTGTACTGAATAGCTTTTTGTGTGTGTGTGTTTGGTTGGGTTTTGTTTGGGGTTTTTTTTGTTTTTTTGTTTGTTTGTTTGTTTGTTTTTTCCTTGGTCTTCCTAAAGATCATTAGGAGTGAGCTTGAGATGAGCTGACCTTGATTCATAGTGACAGCTCATACTAACAAGGCCTTGCTTCCTCCATCATGTGGCCTGTTTCATCCACACCCCCTCTCTTCAAACCCTTCAGCAGCTTTTCACTTTAGCATGGTTTATCATAATTTTTGTTGTATTATTATATTTATTATTAATGTTATTATACAAGCAGAGATAGACATTTCAGGATCATATGAAAGAGACAAGGAGAAAAGAGGAAGGCATGAAGGGTCTAAGAAAGCAAACTGGAGAAAGATAAGCTTTCAAAATAAATGGCTGCAGCAGAAATTTTCTCTCCATTGAACTAAAGATGTCCAAAGAAAGACCCTCCACATCCTGGCAGTTTTTGATTATTCTGCTTAGTCATGTCAGAGTTCTCTCACTTCTTCCAGTTGCTGGTCCAGAATATCCTCCTCCTCATTCCCTACCCCTTTGTTAGAGGTATCTTAGGCAATATTCTTTTCTGGAATAGTTCTGCTTTTCTTCTTCCTCTGCAACCTATTTACTCTTCATCTTTGCCTCCAAAACACTGTTCATGTAAGAGTTTTCTTGGTGCAGACAGTCTGCTAGCCCTGCTTCAAAGTATGATAGGATCCTTTGGTTACACAGTCACATTTGTCTGATAGCCTGATCATGATGTTCATACTTTTCAGTGAATGTCAGAATAAGAAAGACTGGCACTGAAAAACTTCCTTTAATATAGTAAGACTTACCCTTCTATATCACAAAGCATCCGAAAGCTGTTTAGATAGTAATAATAAAACCTGTTATGATAGTATCACATGCAAATATGATATGCAAATTACGAGAAGGAAAAACTGTCCAGAGTTGTGACAAGAGAGAGGGGAGCTTTTAGCTCACGATTGAAGCACTGAGGGTGAATACCTAAAGAAGTGTCAGGACATATAGGTGTTGGGTGACTGTTTCAGGTAGCATGAACTGCATAAGGAAATCTATTATGTGACTGTAGTAGAGTTATGCATCTTCACAGAGGGAATCCTGACACAAAGAAAACGAAGAGCTTAAGATCCAACTGTATTACTAAATGAATAATCTGAAAAAAATGTTAATTATTATTTTAATATCTTCAAGCGTACTTACCAGACTGAACATATCTCTTCTGAAGTTTCAGGACAGAATCAGGGTTTCCTTTAAAGGAAAAAAAATTCCTCTGTGCATAGCTGTTAACTACCTGTCTATTTTGTTTCCTCCTCTACACCTTCCATTGAAGCATGTAGTAATGTCTGTTGCCAGAGACACTCTACTGAACTTATTCATTCAGGCAGTTGTTACATTCCTAGAAAGGAGAGGAAGAGAGAAAGATAGCAAAGACTCAAACGTTGGAGCAAATCTATGCAGAGGTTTAAAAGCAGCTAGATTTTTTTTTTTTTTTTTTTAATTGAACCTGGACATTATGAGAGCTAATGGAGATACGTGAGGATAAAGGTTACGTGACCAGGTTGCCTTGTACCTGAAAAGATAGGTAGCAGCCTTTTACAACAATTGTCTTTAGAGCAGTGGGACCTGGCAATACCAAGAATCTATAGAACTGCAGAAATGAAAGCCAGACAGTCTGGAGGCTTGTGCAAGAGGCTGAATGAGGACAAGGACCATAATGAGTAGTTCCAGGAAGTTGAAGAGGACCTGAGAGAAGATTTTCAGGTGAAATTGTGTCAGAAGAGGAAAAGCAATAAATGCCAAGTATGATTAAGAGATTATGAAGAGAAATGAATGGTTTTCTTGAAGGTGTTTTATTTCCCAAAGACAAGAGTCCAGTAGACTCCCTTGGCAAGAGCAGGGACACAGGCAAGGCTCTGCTTCATGAGAATAGTATGGGAAACAGTATCGAAAGCCTTACTGAAGTCAAAGAAATCAATATCCATGGCTCTTTCATCATCTACCAAGTCAGTAATTTCATCATAGAAGACTGGTCAAGCTTGAGTTCCCCTTTGGGTACTCATTCTGGCTACTCTCAATTACCTTCCTGTCCTTCATGTGCCTGGAAATGGTTTCTAGGTTTATTCCATCATCTTCCCAGAGATCAAGGGGAAGCTGAGCTGCCTGCATTTCCCTGCATCCTTCTTCTTGAATACAGAAGTAGCGTTTGCTCTCCTCAGGCATCTGTCACAGTCACCACCATCATTCAGAAATTATCAGGAACAGCCACAAAATAACATCAGCCAGCTCCCTCATGGGTGCATCCCACCAGGGCCCATGGAATTATGTAGGTCCAGTTTGCCTAGATATCTTTCACCTGCTCCTTCCTGACCAGGAAGAAGATCTTCTCTCCTCCAGATTTCTACTTGGTCTCTGAGATCTAAATGTCTTGCTGGTAAAAATTGATGTGAAGATGTCCTGTGTTACCAGGCCCCCTATGCCACCCAACACTGGGCACACATTTTGCCTAGTTTCTTTAGCCCCATAGATCCTTATAAAAGCCCTTCTTGCTTTTGACATCTATGGACAGATTTGATTCCAAGCAGGCTTTGGTGTTCCTAGCCACGTCTCTGACTACTTGGACAGTGCCTCATTATTCTTCCCAGATTACCTGTCCCCACTTCCACCTTCTGTATACTTCCATTTTATGTTTGAATTTAGCTAGGAGCCCTTCATTCAAACATGCAGGCTTGGCTGAATTCCTGCTTGTTGGCAAGGACCACTTTTGCAACAGAAGGTAATCTTTTCATGTTTTGGGGGCCAGAAAGTGTCAGATTGTCTCAGCCTACTGCACTTGCTATTGAAATAAGAACATTGTTGCCCACTGCACTTGATACTAAATCAAGAGCAATGTTGGCTGGTGTTCACATTGCAACGTGGGGGTCTGCACCACCACATCCTGAAAGAAACCTTTTATAATTTTACCCTTGTGCTTCTTTCCTCCTTTGTAAATGAACATCCCAAATCACTTTTGTGACTCTACCAAGATGACTGCGTGACCAAGGTCAGTTTCTGGGAGATCCACAGTGTCGATAGAAATAATTTTACCACATCACAGAAGAAAGGGATTGCCTCATCTGTGAAGACAGGCTGAGAGAGTTGGGGTTGTTCAGCCTGGAGAAGAGAAGGCTCTGGGGAGGCCTCATAGCACCTGAAGGAGTGCTAAGGAGTACTAAGACCTTGTGGTACCTGAAGAAGGCCTACAGGAAAGCTGGAGAGGGACTTTTTACAAGGACACATAACAATACAATGAGCAATAATGGTTTCAAACTGAAGGAGGGTAGATTTCAATTGAATATTAGCAAGAAATTATTATCTGTAAGGGTGGTGAGACACTGCAAGATGTTGCCCAGAGAAGTCATGGGTGCCCCCTCCATGGAAGTGTTCAAGGCCAGATTGAATGGAGTTTGAGCAACACGGTCTAGGTGTAGTTGTCCCTACCCAAGGCAGGGGAGTTAGAACTAGATCTCTTAAGTTCCCTTCCAACCCAAACCATTCTGTTACTCTATGATAACAAGGCTCCCTGTAAAAAATTAAAACAAAATAAAATAAAAATCAAGAGAGCAGACTAGTATAACAGTCTGTGGCAATCCCCACTTACACAGAGAACAGCTGAGTACCATTTTCAGTAGATTATGAACAGCTCTGTCTTGTGACATTCTGTTCATATTCCATGCAGGTACACATGATATGCAGCTGAATCCCACCACAGTCATTAAATCAGTGGAATCTAATGAGCAATTGAACTCACTCTGAAGCCAGGACTTGTACAGATGCTGAACCCCTGCTCCCTACTGAAAGATTGTCTTCCAGTTATCCTGAAATTTTTTCTTGGAAGTCTCTTCCTAAGAAGAAACTCATTGTCTTCTAACACTTGGACAAACATGGAGAGTTTGTGTGTGTGTGTGTGTGTGTGTGTGTGTGTGTGTATAAATTCATGGATGTTTTTTGTAGAAGTGGATATTCACTCTCCAGAAAGTTTTACACCCAAGATCCAAGTGGCTGCAACAACCATTCATCTCCCCTCCTGTTTTGAGGGTATTTTTTAGAAGAACTGCCTACTACAGGAAAGGGTCTCCTATTAAATAGGTGTTATATACTTCTGTTGTCTTCAGAATATGTGAATGGTGCCTCCAGGAGGAGGAAAAAAAAGAGAAAAAAATACTCCAAATATTAGCTTGCATTTTTTCACACCATAATATAATTTTATTTTACTTGACAGTGTTTAAATTCATTAATCATATATCTTTAAGATAATATTTTAGTGTTTCCTTCCTGGTGATTTAATGAGTTTCAGCTTGGTGAGAAGTAATGACAACTTGTGAACCTCAGACATAGAATAAAAGATGTCTAAAATTGGTAGACACAAGTTCTTGCTTGCTTTCTGGTTTGATTCATGTTTCCAAGGCCCTCTTCTATGTGTGATGTCCAGATGCTTGCTTTCTGCATAAAGGGAAGTTGACGTTTTCCCACACTAATTAATATCTAACACACACCATAGATACTTAATATCATTATGGATTCGAGAGAGCTACCAGCTCCATCTGGACAGTATACCAGGCTGACCTGTTCACCAAAAGACAAAAAATTAGCAAGCTATTTCTATGATTCTGTTTCGCACCAATAAAACCTGTATGTGAAGCTTACACACACACACACACACTTAACAGCAACCTTTTAGGTGGTGGCTCCAGGCAGTAATGGTAGTTCAGAGCTTATTCAGACGAGACTTATGTGTTTCAATGGCCTGCTGATGGACTGAGACTCTCAAAGACAGTGGTGGTTTTCAGATCTGGGCACCTGGCAAGGGCTGGCCCAAGATCCAGTAGCTACTCTGAACACAAGGATGCGTGTCAGGCTATGAAAATGAGATGGTTTCATTCTCTGGGATCTGCAACTGTACCGAGACTACTGACGTGAGAAGCGCTTCACAGTCTGTTCCTTCACACATCAGTGTTCTCATCTGCCTCTGTCTTCTGGTTTGCATCCATGATCTGGTAGTGAAAGGCCTCTGTTATTACTCTGATAGCCGATACTCAATCTTTCTCCCCAGGCAAAGAATTATAAGCTGGGGGAGAAGCAGAAGAGAGGTAGTGTGCTCTGCTTTTGCTTTCACCACTGTCACATCATTTGTCCAAGCATGATCCTAGAACAAGGAAGTGGCACTGAACACCGTGGCATCTTGCATGTAAATTTACAAATTTGAAAAGCAGAATAGTGTTCCAATTACAAATTTAGATAATTTTCTAATTTCAGTGCATGATCAATTGGATGTGGATTTCTTCATTTTCTTTCTGTTCAAGTTATCAGTGGCTGTATCTTCCAGTACAGTAGAATTCTGCCTGTGTTTTTTCTGTTTATTCTATGAAGTACTTCATAATGTAAATTAAGGGAAATTAAAGGAAGAGCTGACCTAATCTATTAACTCATTATGAATCAATATTAATTTATAGTTCATTGTTAAGCTTATCCCTTTGTCATCTCTCCTTCCTCTCTTTTATTCCAGTCCCCTCTGCTGTCCCTATGATGCATCAGGTGAGTCGTACTACCAATAGCATAACACTGTCATGGCCTCAGCCAGACCAGCCCAATGGGATCGTCCTGGATTACCAGCTACGCTACTTTGACAAGGTGAGCAGAATGTGATGAAGTGCTGATTGTTTGCATAGCTGTTATGCAAAAGGGAACAGGGAAATCATCTGTCTGCAAGATGTACCTCTGGATCAGGATTGATAAGGTGAAGAATAATGCTTCAGCTGTGGGGGAAGAATAAGCTGTATCAAACCCAGAAATTCATAATATACACTTCATCTAACATCAGTCCATCACTTTTCCCAACATGGGATCATCTAAGAATGATGATTCTGTCTCTGGCAGGGCTTTGTGGGGAGCCCAGGCCTAAGGGAATGAAAAGCATCACTGAGGAACAATGAGCGGCATGTGAGGAAGTGAGGTCTGGAATAGCAGTTGTGGTTTGGGGGGCTTTGTAACAGATTCAAACAATATCAGGCTGACTTAGAAACTAGCATTTCTTGATGGAGAGAAGAAGCAGTGTGGGCAGAAGTCTTACATTCCTTTTTGATCACTGACATCCACAGGCAGAAGATGAGGGTAATTCACTCACCTTGACTAGTGAAACCAACATGGCCACCATATCAAGTCTGAGCCCAGGCAAGATCTATGCTTTCCAAGTACGAGCTAGAACAGCAGTAGGTTATGGTCCATACAGTGGAAAGATGTATTTCCAGACTTTAATGGGAGGTAAGTGCTACCATTTTGTATTCAGATCTGCACATGACCATCTTTCACTTCTGTGTGTCCCTGAGGGCACCAGCTTACCCTCTGGGTGACTGCCATCAGACACTCCTACTCAACTTGTGTTTCTGCGTATCATATTTGCATATGCAGATTTGCTCACTCATGCTGCCAGAGTATATTGTTTATGCTGCTTTTATATTCCCCAGTCCTACTCCTGGTTGCCTCTGCACCTCTGTCAAGCAGGAGCAGAGTGTGTCAGTAGAACTCTCTTTAGGAGGGCATTACAGTGCATATCACTATACACTGCTGTAGTTTGGTCTCCAGCTGTCACAGGAGAATTACAGCTCAATGCTCTGTGAAAGTCTTAACAGACAGGTGGTACATGGCATATACCCAGAGGCTTGCCTTCCAGCATTATCACCATCCATCCATGCGTGCAGAGAGCAATATATTACCTTTGGTACTCTTTGGTCTGTATCAAAGGTATACATGAATATCATCTATGCCGAAAAATATAGGGGCAATGGGATACAGCCCAGATGTTGAGCTGGCCTATACTTAAGTGGCCAGTCCTGTGTCAGTGGACCAAGGGAAAGAAAAGTGGATTCAGAGGGAGCACTGGTTGTTTAGAAGTAGAAAGGAAGACAATGGAGAAGCACAGCAACTGAAGGGGTAAGGGGATAACCAAGTCAAGTTGAACTGTTAGGGGTATCATCTCTTTGCATTTAACGTTGAATTTGTTGAATTGCCGGGACTAGCCTGGGAAATTAGAGGCTGGTAGGGATGGAAATATGGATGAGACTTGGTTGACTAGAAGAGAAACTGTAACAGTTACTGTCCTCTGCATTTGTGTTTGTGCATGCACGTGTCTTCCTTGCTAGGGGAGCGCTCGGAGATGGTGCAGGACCGACTGCCGCTTATCGTGGGCTCAGCGCTCGGTGGCCTCGCCTTCTTGGTAATTGCTGCCATTGCCATCCTTGCCATCATCTTCAAGAGGTGAATTCCTTGACCTGCTCATGTGCACACTGCAGACAGTGGAACTTTCTTACCCCTGCTACATAACTCCATTCCAAGGGAAACAGCCTGATCTGCATTTATCCAGATGTCCTTGAGATACCATTTTCTAACTAAGGAAAGATCTTACTCCATTACTGCTGTCTGAGGAGCCTCTCCTTTGGTAAACCATGCATGTACTTAGCTGATACTTGTCTAGTTAGCAATATGAAAACAAGAGAAGCATTTTACAGCTGGTCCTCAAAAGGTATTTGAACACATTATTGCAAAGAATGGAAAGTAAATTGCATTTTAAGCAAGCAAGTGAGAACAAAACAATGTAGTGAAGAAGGATTGGTGGAGTAAGTGCTTATAGCCACTTACTTAGCAGGTGATAAATACTCTAACCAAGGACCAAGGAACAGCAGCTCATTTGCTGAAGAATAAATCTGTACAACCCCAGTGGTTGCATGGAACACTAGCTCAGAAATACAGGTTAAAGAAAGCAAATACTATTTCCTATTTTGGAAATAAAAAGGACAGGTAAGTCAATGTAGAGATAATCTTTTATGGCCAAAAAAAAAAAAAAAAGGCCAGAAATTTTAAAGAGAAAGGGAAGAGTAAGATCCTACTTTTGCAGAAGTACAAAGGTACACAATTGGGATTTTTTTTGAAGGCATTACATGCTGCTTGAATTTACTGAGGTTTGAACTTAATCCCTTAGGTTATCAGTAGCAATTTTCTGTATCTTTGCTTTACTCTTCCTCTGCACAAGAGAGGCTTTTTAGCTTTTTCTGCTGACCTAAAAAAGTGTATAAAATACTTCAGAAAATAACATCTAGTTTTAATTATTTCTTTCCTGTGCTCTTCCCTTTTCTACTTTTTTTTTCTCTCTCTCTGTTTGTGTATATCCTCTTTAATATTTTTTCTTTGTGTAAAGAAAAGAATTGTCAATTTTTCATTATACTTACATCATTGTTTCCTTTTATAGTTTTAACTGTTAGAAATACAAATTTTTGTTGCAACTTTATTTGCACAACTCTACAAAGTTTATATTTTTCTAAGAAAAAACGAAGCAAACTCAGAATAAATTAGTATTACCAAAACTCTGTTGACAAAAGGTATTAATGGGTTTCTTTAAATATATCTGCATAAAGGAGGTAACATAAAAAAATCAATTCATTCGTACTTGAAGAATCATGTACAATTAGTAGTTGTTCAGAAAAAGTGAAGATATCAGATTTCTATTTTTAATTTATCCTTTCTGAGAAAACTAAGTTTGATGATGTAGGAGATGAGGAACACCACATTAAATGAGTAGAGAAATTGAATGAGACTGAATATATGTAGACTCATTTGCTATAACTTTAGCTTGTTTTAACTTGTTTTTGTAAATTGTTGGTACACATTTCCCAGGCAATATACAACGTGAAACACTATTTTAGGTACTTCTTTTTTATTTTTTGAGTGATGTAAACCCATTAGTGTGTTATATAACCTATATTAAAAAAATATGAATGAAGACCTGACTCTCAGATGCCACAGCAGAGTTAGAGCTTGTAATTATAGACCCCCAGTAAAGCAAATCTCTTTCCACAACAGAACAGATTTTGAAGGTTTAGAAAAGATTTTAAACTAGCATGAATTGCACATTTTGGGAAAAAAACACTGCTGGGAACAGAGGAAGTGCTTTGAAAATGCAAATTATGTTCAGAGCAAACCAAGAATAGAATCAAACTTATCAAACAACTAGATCATATGGGAAAATATTGCTTAAATCACACACATGTAAGAGAAGAATAAAATCCGGGAAAAGCCTGTGCTGAGAAGGACCTATGCTTACTGGAAATTAGATGTATATATATGCAAGAAATAGTAGAATAATAAATACCATACCTTTTTTGATCTGCACATACAAAAATCACATCATGGTATGTATTTCTGTCCATCTGTCTCTGTGTGGCTGGTTTTGGGTACCATACTTATGAAAAGTCTAAGTAAATGCGGTTAAGAGACAACAGGAGGAAAAATAAGAAATAATTAATCTTTGCTGAAACTTTACACGAATTAAACATTAGAGCAAATGTCTCTTAGAATGGTCTTGAAGAACTTAAAAGGCATCACGGGAGATGGCTTAGATTAGCATTGAAAAGAATAATTTGTCATAAATAAATGAAATTAAAATGCAAATTTAGCCTGCATAGCAAGAAGACTTTCAAGACAGAGGTGTTAAGCTGTAATATTTTTTTTTCAGGATAGTGCTGGAAGCCCTATCATTTGTCATATCTAAAGTGGGGATGCAAACAGGGGTGTCACAACTGTCACATAGAAAACAAGCATGCAGTGATTACCATGAGATGGGCAGGATCATAACACCCATCTTCTAACCCTAAATTCAAGGAATCTCTGAGTCTCACATTGAGAAGCCTACCCCATCATCCTGTGAGAGTCCCTTGTGTGTGTTTTGACTTAGCTTTCCTTTATGTCCTGCAGTAAAAGGCGAGAGACTCCATACACAGACCGCCTGCAGCAGTATATCAGTGCACGAGGTAAGTGTTCTCAGGCAACACATGGCAAGGGCCTGTTTCTTTTCTGGACTTGTTAATACCCATGTCTCTCAGGATTTGATTCTGATGATGTTTTGGCTGTCTCCTCCACTGCAGGACTTGGAGTCAAGTATTACATTGATCCTTCAACCTATGAAGATCCCAGTGAAGCTATTCGAGAATTTGCCAAGGAGATTGATGTGTCCTTTATCAAGATTGAGGAGGTCATTGGATCAGGTAGTGTCCAGATTTTGAAATGCCTTCTTGTTTTCCTTGAGACCTGGCACACTACTGGCCTGAAATGTACTGAGCTGTGGTACATCAAGTCTCTCAGGATAGCTAACCTTCATTTTTACCAAAACTCATCTTAACATACTTATCCTGATATGCTGGCTCCAAACCAAGTTTAAAACACCCTTTGAAGACTCAGAGCTCCTCATTTGAACCCTAAAGATGTAATTTCCAACCTGAGCCTTCGCCAAGAACTTTCCCTTAATCCCAGCACTTCTAGTAACCCAATGTCCAAGCAGCAAGAGTTTTCCACACTAGAATGTTTTAGTGCACCTGACTAAAATTCTTTGCTGTGTTTCCTTACTTGAGGTGTGTTTCTTCCATCTCTGACAGGAGAGTTTGGAGAGGTGTGCTTTGGGCGCCTAAAACACCCAGGGAAGCGTGAATACACTGTAGCTATTAAGACTCTGAAGTCAGGTTACACAGATGAACAGCGTCGGGAGTTCCTGAGTGAGGCCAGCATCATGGGGCAATTTGAGCATCCCAATGTCATCCATCTGGAGGGTGTGGTCACCAAGAGCCGACCCGTCATGATTGTCACAGAGTTCATGGAGAATGGATCACTGGATTCCTTCCTCAGGGTACCACAACCAGCATCTCCCAGAACTGTTATTTCTTCATCTTGCTGAGTGCCTGATAATTTTTTCTAGCCTTCCTCTTCACCCCTGTTTCTTGGCAGTGAAGTTGTCCTCAGTTGGCCTCTTCAGGTTCAATAGAAATAATAGCATATTGACAAAGTGATTTTGTGCCAACATAATGAAAATATTCCAAAAGCTCACCCATGATATAAATTTTTTTCATTATTTTAGCCTTCTTCAGCTCGAAAAATCAATGGCAAACAGTTTTAAATTGTTTCTTTCTACACAGCCTTCTGGTTCCTTATGCAGAAGGCTGTACCCAGCCTTCTGGTTCCTAACCAGAAGGTTCTGGTTCCAAAATTTACCTTTTTAATAATATTTTTCAGACGTTATTCCAATGAATGTTTTCAGGTGTCAACATTGTAATGAAGTTACAAAATCTATAGCTGTTTTGGACTCATAGTTTCCAGTGTGCTTTCTAGTAGTGAAACATATATACAGACATTTTTGTAGTATAGATGCTTCACTTCTTTTTACTGATCCATGTGTTAATTCAACCACGAATGCTTTGGCAGGTACATTTTGAGGAGCACATGAAACCATTGTGTAGAATTGCATAGAACCCGTTGTAAAAATCTTGAAATAGTAAACTGGTAAGAGCAGAATTGTCTACTCCCATTGATTTATACAGTTAACTTAGTAGTTAATGACACTGAGCATCACATGATAAAGGAAGATCTGGGCACATCATGAGACATGTCTTCAGAAAAAGATTACCAGTGTCTAAGTTAGAGATTCTTTGCTTTAAGCCCATCCTCCTTTCTTGCTGTCCCCGAACCTTCAGATTTTGGCAGCAGTTAAGATGTGTGTTCTCTGGCTTCAGTAAGTCTACCTTGTTACCTAATCTTTGATGTTGTTCCATGATCATAAAAGCATATATTTGCCTCCTCACTTGCAGCAGAAGGAAGGACAGTTCAGTGTGTTACAGCTGGTGGGGATGCTACGGGGGATTGCAGCTGGGATGCGCTACCTTTCAGACATGAACTATGTGCATCGTGACCTGGCAGCACGGAACGTCTTAGTCAACAGTAACCTTGTGTGCAAGGTGTCAGACTTCGGTTTGTCCCGCTTTCTGGAGGATGATGCTTCAAATCCCACCTATACTGGAGCTCTGGTGAGTTACCACTGTGGACTGAGTGACTGCAGGGCTGCCAGCTATAATTTTTTTTCTTGTGTTCTTCCTTGATTTGAGGTGCTCTTTTTAGTCTGTCTTGAGATCAGAGACCGGTGGGGTAGAATCTTCTAACCTGTTCCATACTAGTGAAAAAAAAAAAGTAACTGAATGTCTGATCCACTCTGCCATGTGAAATGGAATCTCAGTGCTGTTCTGATGGTGAATAGGACAAACCTTATAACCTGATGTAGGTGATATCTTCCCTTTTCATTAGCTTCTTATAGGAAGTATAAGGGATTGAAGGGGAAATTGAAATACTTTACTACCACCCTTTCAGGAAAGAGTTGTGTTTTTTCCCTGCAGAAAAATAACTGGCATAAGTATATTTATGGGATTGCAACCAACCATCAAACGAACTTATTGCCTATGAAGTTCTGGCACCTGTTATACATACAACAAAATACGTGGGAATATATCAGACAGATTGAAACTCCCGTTTGATGTGCTGGGGATGAAGAAGAATTCAGTCACTGAAAAGTGAAACCAGTTTTAGGTGTGTGTTTTGAAGCCACTCAGCAGATCTGCCCTTGGTGTCGCAGGCTGAGATTGTTCAATTTGCTTTAGATTTCCAAATGACTGTGACTTTCAGGAGGATTTTACTATCTGCCACCTCTCAAATGCTGCAAAGAAGAGCTATAAACTTTTAAACCTACTACATCATAGGATTTGTGGCGGCCAGGATGATTCTGGGGTTTTTTCATCTGTTTCTGTCAATAGAACAAGGTGGGAACCTTGAACATAGTTTGAATTTGAATCAACAATGTCTACATCAGTCTACGATGTCTACATCAAAGACAACATCAGTTGGACTGGCACCCCATGCTAAGAGTCATGCTGCTGGCCTGTGTTCAGTGATAGCATTTTCACAAATCATCCTTGTCTCAATAACATTCCTGTTGCTCTCTGGCTGTTTTCTAGGGCTGCAAAATCCCCGTCCGCTGGACTGCCCCTGAAGCTATCCAGTATCGCAAGTTCACCTCCTCCAGTGATGTCTGGAGCTATGGCATTGTCATGTGGGAGGTGACGTCCTATGGTGAGAGGCCTTACTGGGACATGTCCAATCAGGATGTAAGTTTTAGAGGTGGTTGAAAATGTACCTCTGCCTCTATGTCCTGTATCAGTTCAAGTCGTAGAAAGTCATATTCCATCAAGTGACTGAAGCTTGTCTCCATTTGATTTTCCCAGCTGTAATAAAGCTGTGTTCTTCTTTTCCTACAGGTAATTAATGCCATTGACCAGGACTACCGCTTGCCACCACCCCCAGACTGCCCGACTGTTTTGCACCTGCTGATGCTTGACTGCTGGCAGAAGGAGCGGGTCCAAAGACCCAAATTTGAGCAAATTGTCAGTGCTCTAGATAAAATGATCCGCAAACCATCTGCCCTCAAAGCCACTGGTACTGGGAGCAGCAGGTAAGATTTACTGCACAGTATTAGGGTTTGTTCCCGATCTCTGAGGGTTGGAAAAAATACTGTACAGCCTGACTTCCTACTTTCTTTTCTTCATGATGCCTACAGAGAGACAAATAGGAGGGAAAAACCTGAAGGAAAGGGTTGGAAGAACTATGTATCTTGATCCCCTTACTGGGTCATGATTTGTGAGTGCTTGATGTGAAGGGAGATAAATCTCTTGATGAGGTGCACTGAGGAGAAACAAGGGAGGGATCTTAAGGACTGAAGGGAGGACCACATCTAGGTGCAGCTACACCATGTAATCTGTGAGCACACAGCACTGCATGATTGCAAGAGGTCATGAAAGAAGAGATTAGCTTAGGGAGGGAACAAAATCTGTAGCTGAGACTATTTAGAACTGCAACTTGCATCCCATATTTTCCCATCTGCATGATGAACCAGAGGCAGGAGGTCGGGAAGCAAGTCTCTGTGAGGGGTAAATTGTGCCAAGATTAGAATCCTGCTGGGCTGATGATGGAATTATATTCTGCTAGCCTTGGGGTTTTTCCCTGTGGTTAGAAATGCATTCCACAGCTGGGGAGGGGAAAAGTGCCTGGTCATGCCCAGTTTACTAAAAACAGCACATAAAGAGAATTCATAGCTTTGGGACAGGTTCAGATGATGGAGAAAAGAGCACATAATGTGTATAAACAGTGGCCTTTTCTTTGGCCTTTTACTGCTGGGTGGTGGACTGAAACAACACACTTACAGTCTCATAGTTCTGATCCAAGTAGTGCATCTAGGAGAGGGAGAACTATTCACAAAGGTAACAAGGTGTAAGGTCTTTTCTCTGCCTCAGAACCCTCCTCACTGCAACTCTGTGCAGCTAGTAGGTCTAAACCCAGAAAGTGTGGAAAGATCTGAGGAAACAAGAAAAGATTATGCCTGAGAGAGTATAAAATGGGAAGGCAGGATCATTTTCTTGGTTTGGGTTGATTGTTTTCAGGCAGAAGAGGGAACACAGGTAATCTAGAAACAGGGAATGAAGGCGGGACTTCAGGAATCAGGACATGAAGAAAAAAATCATTGTTCTCTATTCTGTGCTCTTTAAAAGTTGCATTCTCTCCCTCATAACTCTTACACCACTAGTGTGGTCAGCTGATGTTGATAACTTGGGTTTTTAGAACCTGCCTCTTTTGCAGACCATCTCAGCCTCTCCTGAGCAACTGTCCACCAGATTTCCCTTCACTCAGCAATGCCCATGAGTGGCTGGATGCTATCAAGATGGGTCGCTACAAGGAGAATTTTGACCAGGCTGGTCTGGTTACGTTTGATGTCATATCACGCATGACTCTGGAGTAAGTAGAGGTACAGAGAGCAGAAAGTACCAGACATGGAGTTTTCCATGGAGAAATTTAAAACAGTCTGAGAAATACTTAGCATTAGTAAGGGCTATATGGAGAATACACACAAATATATGAAAAAGGAGAAGAAAGCCAAAGCAAAGTAACTACTGCTTCTTATGTCTTATTAGGGCCTGTGGACACCCTCCATACCACTGTACATTTGTAATCTGTTTCTGTAAACACTAATACTGATCCCATGAACAAAACAAAACATATTGTCAGTGTTGCAGAGAGACTGTTAGATCAGAATGTTCATGTCATCTGCACAAGGTAATAAACACTTTTAAGGAAGTGTATAGAACCAGCCATACCATATGCTGCATTGATATGTTATATAGAAGAAAGGAGCCAGGAAAAGGAATATTCTTAGAACCATAGAATGGTTTGGGTTGGAAGGGAACTTTAAAAACCATCTGGTCCAAATCCCCTGTCACGAGCAGGAACATCTTCCAGTAGATTAGGTTGGATGGGGCTTTAAGCCACCTGGAATAATGTATCCACTCTAAATCTAAACCTGCTCTTTTTCAATTTAAAACCATTGCCCCAGTCCTGTCACTACATGCTCTGATAAAACGTCTCTTCATCTTTCTTGTAAGCTCCCTTTCTATATAAAGGCTGCAAGAAGGTCCCTCCAGAACTTTCTCTTCTCTGGGCTGAACTATCCTAACTCTCTCAGCCTTTCTTCATAGGAGATTTGTTCCAGCCCTCTGATAATTTTCATGGGCCACTTCCACTGTTCTTTTTTGTACCATAAACTACCAAGTTCTGCCAACAGCCCCTTCTCCCACACACATTTGCCAAGCAAAAGCAGAAGCTTTGTCAACTCTGTCTCAAAGATATGCATACACATATATCCATATGCACTGATCTGTGTCTGCAGGGAAATGGACTGGGAATGTTCAGAACAAGAAGTCTATTTTAACACTTTCCACATCCTCTATTCTCTTCCAGAGATATCCAGCGTATTGGCATCACCCTCGTTGGTCACCAGAAAAAGATTCTAAACAGCATCCAGCTCATGCGAGTCCATTTGAATCAGCTTGAACCAGTTGAAGTGTGATGTTTACACCATCTTTATTCCACAAGTCTCAAACTCTGAAAAAGATTGTGGGGGACTTCAGCGGGATTTACACTGTAAGAAAAAGAGGTGCTACATAGAGACTTAATGCACCCAGAGAATGCACACTACTTGTCCTGTTCCATGAACAAAAACAAAGCCTTGCCATGATTTGAAAGCAGAGCTAGATAATTGGTGGCATTTAAAGGTGGATGACATCATACACTGGGAATGGTTTGAGGGAGGGAAAGTTACAATAACATGGGGAGGAGATGGAATAATAGCTTGGACAGATCACAATCACCTGTTGCCTCTTCTCTGACAACAAAAGGTATCAGACAACTTTGTGAAGCCATCAGCAGGCTTTATCTGTGTCTGGGAGCCCAGCAAAGCTACAAAGACATAATAAAGGCAACAAAAAAATTAACATTTTTTTTCCAGAATAATCGTAGTGTAAGAGCTTATTACTCAGATGCAGATGATCCTCAGGATATCACTTGGTATGTCAGCTTGGTCCAGAACTCAAGCTACAGTTAGCACACAATACATGGTAAGCAGTAATACGTGTCACTTGGTTAAGAGTTTGAGAGTAAAGGACTCAAAATTCTGTGCAGCTCTTGGGTCTGCTCTGTGGTGCAGAAGGGAAATTTACTAATCCTTTGTGCTGATGCATGAATAGCAAGTCCTTGCTGCTATGCAACTCTATTTATGGGACTGCAACAGCATGGAATAATATGGATTCCTAGAATCCATCCTGCTGGATCTGCAGGTGGATAGGGAAACTAATAGGTTTTGGTCCTCACAAGCCTATTCTTGAAAGGAAGGGCATAAATTGTGATAATCTGAAATCCTGAGCACCCAGAATTTGGGTTTGGTTCTCTTGTGACCACCCTTACAGACACTGAAGTGTGACCAAAAAAAATGGAAGCCCTTTGCTATTGAAAAATACTTGCTCTTTTCTCACCTAACCAGCTACATCAACGGGCCCAGCTGGTTGAATATTGTTTCTGAAGAAAATGCAGGCCTGCAGTAGTTAACTCCATATAGACAATTAGAATAATGGAGATGAAACTCTTTTCATAAGTTCTTATCAAGAGGGATCAGTCCCACAAGTCACTTCAGACCTTAAAAAAGGAATAACAATGTCACAGAATCACAGAATGTCCTTGGGATCTTGGTATCTGTTAGAGGTGCATGGAAATTATTGGAATGACAAATGTTACTTCTCCCTTCAGACAGATTTGTACTTGTTTAAGGAAAGATCTGCTTTCACGAGGACCAGAGCTTCAGGACTTCCTCTGTATTTATCCCTATGTAGGAACATGAAAATATGAAGATGAGCTTGAGAGGAAAACTCATGAACCAAACACTTGTCCACCTGTTGAACATATAAGAAAGGAAATGGAAATGTCCACCTCAGTAGCACATAGAAGGGGAAATGGAAAAGGGCTTTTTAAGCAAGACAGCAATGAAGACTACATTGAAATATACCTTATTTGCATCTAGAGAGGAAATGGCCTTAGCTGTTCTGATTTATGCCCATTTCTTGGCTTGCTGTGAACTAGGCAGGGACTCAGTGTCTTTTTTCAGCTGACAAGATTATAATAGCACTTCTATGGATACCACTCCTATATCGATTCCTTTAGTCAACCCAGCAATTGAAAACGGACAAGCCAACATTTCATAGTTATTGCAGAGATCCATAATATGACAGGTGCTCCAGAACAGTTTGCACTGAAATACCTAACACAGTTCAAACTCTTTATTACACTATTAAAGCAACATCATACTTCATTCTTTTTAGTTGAAGAGGGAGAAAAACTATACGTTCATTCAGGTTGTGAAAAACTCCATACAAAAACAACACGATGAAAGAAGTGTGAAACATTCACAGCAATACAAAGAATGTGAGGATGAAAAAACAAAACAAAATGAAACGAAAAAAAAACCCCAAACCCACACATCAGACTAGAGTCTGATTAGCTTTTAAAGGAAATTTGATAATGTAGCTTTTTAAGAGGTTTCTGCAACTTTGTAATACTCCCAAATCGAGTTACATGTGTGCTGTCATCTCCATCTGCAGCATCTGAGACTGAACAAATGTTGTCCTCTTCAGAAAGCATATTGAGCACAAGATGTTGAGGAGAGTCTATGGTCTCTAGCACCTTCTATATGTATTCCCCAGAGGACAACAGTGCACGTATGCATATTTATACATGAATGTATTCTAAAAGTTCTGTGGGCCATTTTGGGAAACATGGCAGGCTATGTTTTCCATGCCTTGTGTGGTCAAGATTAGTGGAGAAGTTACCGATCTTGTTCAAATCCTATGGCCTCTTTTCAGTCTAGTTGAAACTTTTATGGAGAAAATACATTCTCAGTCTTCATGCAATGAGAGACAAAATGGTAGCTTTGTCTGAATCTCGTACCAATGACAATGAGGTTTAATAGCTCCTTATGGGGAGCTGCAGTGAAATGTAAAAAAATCTTACAGACCCATATTCTTTGCTAGACAAGCAATGGGAAACTTAACAAGTTATTGCCTACCCTTACTGAATTTGATATCTTTAATATGTAGTGCATAAGAAGACTAAGTTAAATGCACAAATAGCAGTGTGTAAGCCTTCATGAGGGCATTAGGGATTTGTATGGTAACTCAGAAGATCCATGCCTACAGTTGGAAAGAATATATTACAAAGCTCTTCTGCTTGAACACCAGCTTTTCACTGTGTAGACAGAGGAAGAAACTCCACGATAAGGCAAGCTGTTTCATAACTGTTTTTCATGAGATTCTTTGCACCTTCTTTTTTTGGTGTCTGTTGCTGGACAGTCTCCCAGACAGCCAACTGGATCTACATCAGTATGTCAATTCATTTATCATGTTGCCAAAGAGCACATCAGGCACGCAAGTTCCCACCTGTGCTGCTTCAGCAGCCAAGTGTAATTGACAGCCAGGAGAAACATGACTGTGCACATTCTACCTCAATGAGCTATAGCAGGTTTATGTCAAAAGAAGGCTCTGTTCATCCAGAGTATTCAAAGACAAGCAGGTAAGCTAAGATTTTTGTCTCCATGCCTGAAATGAGGAAAACAATAATGACAGTACTGTTTAGTACCCAAGTATCCTCAGTGCATGTGGTTGCAGTCCCTATTTTTGTTTGTTTGTTTGTTTGGGTTTCTTAAATTCAAGGATGTAATCTTACACATATTTCAGCAGCCCTATGTTAGGGTTAGTTGAGGGAACACAAGCTGCTTAATGCTACTGAAGGAGAACTGAAAGAATCTATTTAGTACAAATGTAGTGAACTTCTGGCACTATCCAGAAAGAAAGAAGCTGCTGTTGCTTCTTTAGTCCCACATGTTATTATGCGGAATGAGACCTTTGGATGTGGTGGGAAATGATGAGCAACATCGAGGAACTTATCTTAAATAAGAAAATTTAGAGCTGTGCCTTCCATTTTATCTTTTTTGGTCAGGGATTCCAACCAACAAATTACCTGGGAGCTAGGTCATTCCATTTTGTAACTTGAGGCCTGTTCAAAGAGAAGTTACTCCTCCTGTTCTGCTACCTGAAACACAGAACAGAAGGCCTAGCTGCCCTCAGAAAGCCTTATATCTTACACATTTTATCTCCCTTTTCTGTGTGAAGAGAAAACTCTTCCTGAAATACTCCCACTTGAAAAATGCAGATTCATTAAAACATACCAAGATTTCTTCCAAGTTTCTTCCATGACTGCTGTTCCTTGAATAAACAGAATAATGTGTTCTTTTAGTCAACTGTTGTAAGAGCAAGTCACAAATATGAGTACAGTACTTTGGCATCTTGGCATCTATGCCTAAACTAGTTAATAGAGTTGGGTTTGTTATGTATATCTTTTATACAAGACCAGGTGTGCTTAGCTAACAGGAATAATGTGTGCTTCTGAAAACTAAATTCAGGCCATGCTAAGTAAGGTTGGATTTTGCCTAGTTTACCCTAGAAGTTGTACATGCTGCTGGCTAAAACTAGAATTTTAGTTACAGTGGATGCAACTCTCTCTCATCACTTTTTGGTAACTTTTATACAAAGTTACTACTGTCCACGCATTTGAACAGCTGCGACGGATCATTTATAAAATTCTGTTGCTGACAACAGACTTTAGTCCTCTGAACCATACTGACTCTCCAAGAGAACAGGAGATTAAAAATAAGAAAATGAGATTTTTGTTCAGAGAAGTCAGGTAGTTTGACAAACATGAATGACAAGGCACCATCTGAGATAACATTTAAAACCAGATCTATTAGTGTTGCTTTGTTATGAAGGACGGTAACTATAGTGTACCCTAATGTGTCTATTATAAGTTGCAAAACTGTTGCTATTTTAACCTGTCATCTCTTTAGACTCACAACAAGAACAAACTAACAACAGTAACAACAGTGATCTTGATAAACAAATGTGGTTTTCCCCAATGAAGAGAACTGCAGAAAAAATAGCAGTAGTCCAACCGCTGTGATTTGTACTGAGAAGCATTGTAAATTTTTGACAGATTAAATATAATTGCAAAATGAAAGTTCAGTCTACCAAACCTACCAATTAGGAAACTAAATGACAGCTTAGAGCCATAGGTAGGATCCAAGGAAGTGATTCTTCCCCTGTACTCAGCGCTGGTGAGGCCACACCTCGAGTACTGTGTCCAGTTCTGGGCCCCTCAGTTCAGGAAGGAGATTGAGGTGCTGGAGCAGGTCCAAAGGAGGGCAACCAGGCTGGTGAAGGGACTCGAGCACAGGCCCTATGAGGAGAGGCTGAGGGAGCTGGGGCTGTTCAGTGTGGAGAAGAGGACGCTCAGGGGAGACCTCATCACTCTCTACAACTCCCTGAAAGGAGGGTGTAGCCAGGGGGGGGTTGGTCTCTTTTCCCAGGCACCTCTCAGCAAGACGACATGGTCTTAAATTGTGTCAGAGGAGGTTCAGATTGGATATTAGAAAGAATTTATTCACCGAGAGGGTGATCAAGCATTGGAATGGGCTGCCCAGGGAAGTAGTGGATTCTCCGTCCCTGGAGATATTTAAAAAGAGACTGGATGTGGCACTCAGTGCCATGGGCTGGTAACCGCAGCAGTAGTGGATCAAGGGTTGGACTTGATGATCTCTGAGGTCCCTTCCAACCCAGACAATTCTGTGATTCTATATGAAGAGCTGCTTGACTGCATGCACCTAGAACTTCAGATGGTCATCCAAGATGTAGGGAAGGCTGTGGTACTCAATGACTACTTTGCCTTAGTCTTCATCAGCAAAGACTGTGGTCACATGCTTCATGTTATGGAGTCCAAAAGGCAGGGACTGGGAAAAGGAAGATCCTGCTCCAATTGTAGAGGAAGTGCAGGGTCAAGACCCGCTAAAGGACCTGAAGGTGAAGAAGTCCATGAGACCTGAAGGGGTTCACCTATGGATCCTGAAACAACTGGAGAATGAAGTTGCAAAGCCACTGTCCATCATATTTGAAAAGTCATGGCAGTATGGTTAAGTATCTGCTGACAGGAAAAGGAGACACATAACCCCCATTTGCAAAAAATGAAGAAAAAGAAGACCCAGGGAACGACAGGCAGTCAATCTCACATCTGGGCCTGGCAAGATTGTGGAGCAGATCCTCCTGAAGGCTCTGCTGAGGCATGTGGATAACAAAAGGGTGGTTGGTGACAGCCAACACAGCTTCACTAAGGGCAAGTCCTGCCTGACTGATTTGGTGGACCTTTTTGATGGGGTCACAGCCTCTGTGAACAAAGGCAGAAGAACAGACATCATCCATCTGGACCTGTGCAAAGCATTCAACAGTGTCCCACATGACATTCTGATCTCTAAACTTTGACAATAGGAATACAATGGATAGACTTCTCAGTGGGTAAGAAACTGGCTGGCTTGTTGCAGCCAGAGAGTTGTGATCAGTGGCTTAGTGTCCAGAGATGTGTGATGAGTGGTGTTCCTCAAGGGTCAGTACTCAGACCAGTGCTGTTTAACATCTTTTTTGGCAGCATGGACAGTAGAATTCAGTGCACCCTCAGCAAGTTTTCTGACAACACCAAACTGTGTGGCCAAGTCAATATGCTGGAGGGAAGGGATGCCATCCAGAGGGACCTTGACAGGTTTAAAAAGCAGGCTTATGCAAACTTCATGAAGTTCAACAAAGCTGAGTGCAAGGGTCTGCACCAGGGTCAAGGGAATCCCATGCACAAATACATGTTGGTTTTGGGTTGGGATGAGAAAGAACTGAGAGCATCCCTGAGGAGAAGGACCTGGGGGATATGGTGGACCAGAAGCTTAACATGAACCATCAATGTGTGCTTGCAGCCCAGAAAGCCAACTGGCTCCTGGGCTGCATCAAAAGAAGTCTGGTCAGCAGGTTGAGGGAGGTGATTCTCCTCTATCCCCTGCTCTTGTGAGACCTCATCCACGGTACTATGTCCAGTTCTGAAGTACACAGCATAAGAAGGACATACAGCTCCTTGAGTGTGTCCAGATGAGAGCCACAAAAATGATAAGAGGGGTGGAGCATCATCCCTATGAAGACAGGGTGATGATGTGGTTGTTCACCCTAGAGAAGAGGAGGCTCAGAGGGGACCTTATAGCAGATTTTCAGTACCTGCAGGGGGTCTGCAAGAAAGCTGGGGTAGGGCTTTTTGCACAGGTGTGTAGTGAGAGGGCAAAGAGAAATGGTTTAAAACTTGGGAGATTCAGATTAAATATTGGGAGTTAATTCTTTACTCTGATGGTGATAAGATAAGAGGGATCTTTAAGGTCCCTCCCAACCCTACCCACTTGATGAATCTATAATTCTAACTTAGTGAGGATGCACTATTTATTGTTAGGACTGCTAGATTGTTTTTATTCATATTTCGGATGCTTTTTTAGACCTCTTCAGGAAGTAGTACTATCCAAAGACACTTACATAGCACGTAGGAATTGTTTAAGCAGTTCAGGAGTGAGAGTGAATGGAAAAGAACTGCTCTTGAGTATCTTGATGATACTCAACCTTAATCATAGAATGCCAGTTTGGAAGACACCTGCAATACAAGGAGAGGCTGAGAAAACAGGATTTGTTCAGCCTTGAGAGAAAGCTTAGGGGAGACCTCATTACTATGTTCCAGTAGTCACAAAGGGCAGCTGCAAAAAACATGGAGACTCCCTATTTACAAGGAATCACATGGATGAGGGGCAATGAGCACTAGTTGTAGTGGAAAAATTTTCACTATCAGGACACTCAGACGTTGTAATGGTCTCCAAGGGAATGGTAGATTCCCCCACTGGGAAAGTTTTAAGTCTCTGTTCTACAGGGTGCTGAGACATGTAAACAATAATATTAGAAGGGTTGGACCAGATGATCCTTGCACATGAATAGATGTTTTCTAGCAGTGACTGTTTATTGGGCTGTGATTATGCTGAGATATTTACTTGGAACTCCTATAAACTGTGTTCCTACTTCATGATATGAGTATGTTCTTCACTTTGTGAAGAACTGTAGATACAAGTTCTCAGCTTGACCTATAGTAGTGGGACCAAATGTAACAAGGTTTTTAAAGCTGTGATTTTCCTGGTTCTTGTCCTACCTCAGATTTCAGAATTCCACATCAAATCCCAGTCCCATCCTGCATTACATGGTTTGTTTCACTAGGTCTGACTTCTTAGAGCAGGAAAGTAATTCCTGATGGATTTAAACGTGAATTGACTATGTTTAGTTATCTGCTCTAACAGCATTTACTTCAGATATCATACATCCCCTAGACCATATTTCTGGCCACGAATTCCAGAACAAGGACACAGGCATCACAAAAACTTCCTCTTCAGCAGGGCTGTAGTAAACAAACCCTGCAGAAAATAAATTCATACATACATACATACCTTTATATATATATATATACATACTTGCAGGCACTGAATGATGCAGAAACAGAAATAATATATTTCTATAGTTGCTATGAGACCAGTGTAGCAAAGATAAAATCTCCACTTCTAATCACCTTTGAATTCATTAAACATTTACATCTACTTCTCATCTAGCCCTACCATTGCTCATCAGAATTAAGTTCTTCCCTCCAAAACTCTTGTCAATTGAACATGCCTCACTTGTCTATTGGATACCAACTCTGCCTGTTCCAGGACTGACAGTCTGTGCCTTTTAACACACTCTTCATATTTTAGAACAGGATGTTACAGAGCTGAACAGTTTTTTTCACCTGTGCGCTCCAAAACTCATCCTGCTCATCAGCCACTCTCCAGTGAGTGCCATCCATCATGGCAATGAGCAAGTTGAGCCTAAGGAGTCACAGAAGTGAAGACTGAATAAGTGATGCCACAGATGAAGGGTAGGTACACTTCATAGTTGGCAGGTCTATCAGTGATGGTGAGGAGGAGCTCAAAGGTGCTGAAAGTGCCATGGTGTAGTTGTGGAAATGGATCATCAGGATCCTAGGTCTGGAAGATGAGGCATAAAGTTGAGAGGAAAAAGAGGAGGAAAAGGAAAAAAAACCAAATTAAGACTAATGGTCATGGCCAGAATAATGTGACTCTCTGTAAACTACAGCATCAGATTTTATCCCAAACAATAGGACAAAACAGCCACATCTCCTATGTATGTCTATGTCTAAGTTTATTTACTTATAACTTCTTCAATTAAGCTATTTAAGGCTTCTGAGTTCAGGGTCCTCTTATTTACTACTAATAATTTGTTCTCACCTTCTGAGGTATCCATCCAGGTTGGAATGAAAGAAGTATAAATGGCTACATCTTGCAGACATTGTATTGTAAAACACAATTCTTGGCTATGTTGTATTCAACCATACACCTTGGGAAATTTTTGGGAACATAACAACAGTAAATCTGTATTGGTTCTGAAGAATCATAGAATCATAGAATAATTTGGGTTGGAAGGGACCTCTAATGGTCCAAACCCCCTGCAATAAATAGGGACACCCTCAACTTGATCAGTTTGCTCAGAACCTCTTCAAGACTCACCTTGAATATCTCCAGGGATGAGGCCGTGATAATTACTTCCCTGGGCAACCTGTTCCATTTTTCCACCACCCTCATGGTAAATATTTTTTTCCTAACATCCAATCTAAATCTGATTTTCTCTAATTTAAAACAACTGTCCCTCTTCCTGTCACTACCCTTCAGATACTAGAAGGTTGCTATTAGGTCTCCCCAGAGCCTTCTTTTCTCTAGGCTGAACAACCCCAGCTCCCTCGGCCTGTCTTTGTAGGAGAGGTGTCCCCGCCCCCGGATCACTTCCATGGCCCTCTGGACCTGCTCCATCAGGTCCATGTCCTTCCTGTGTACTGAGGGTTCCACAGCTGGATGCAGTACTCCAGGTGAGGTCTCACCAGAGCAGAGCAAAGGGGCAGAATCACCTCCATCGATCTGCTGGCCACACTTCTTTTGATGCAGCCCAAGATGTGATTGCCCTTCTGGGCTGCCTGTGTGCACTGTCGACTCATGTCCAGCTTTTTGTCCACCAAAACCCACAAGTCTTTTTCTGCAGGGCTGCTTTTTAAAACCTCATTCCCCAGCCCGTACTGATTCTGTGGATTGTTCCGACCCAGGTGCAGGGCCCTGCACTTGTCATGTTGAACATCATGAGGCTCACCTGGATGCACTTCTCCAGTTTGCCAAGGTCCTTCTGGATGACATCGTGTCCCTCTGGCTTATCAACAGCACCACTCAGCTTGGTGTCCTCTGCAAACTTGCTAATGGTGCACTCAATCCTGTTGTCTATATTGTTGATAAAAATATTAAGCAGTACAGGTCCCAGTATGGACCTCTGAAGGACACACTCACTGGTCTCCATGTGGACTTTGAGCCATTGACCACTACCCTCTGGATGTGACCATTCAGCCAATTCCTTATCCACTGAACATCAAATCCATATCTCTCCAACTTGGCAAAGAGGATATTGTAGAGGACCATGCCAAAGGCCTTGTAGAAGTGATCACAACCATAGGTTGTCCCTTGTCCACTGATGTAGTTACTCTACCATAGAAAGCCACTAGGTTTGTCAGGCAGGATTTGACCTTGGTGAAGCTATGATGGCTGTTTTTGATAACTTCCCTGTCCTCCATGTGCCTTATCAGGCCTTCTAGGACAATCTGTCCCATGATCTTCCCAGGCACAGAGGTGAGGCTGGCAGGTCGGTAGTTCCCAGGGTCCAACTTTCTACCCTATTTAAAAATGGGCATGATGTTTGCTTTCTTCCAGTCACCACAGACTTCACCTGACTGCCAGGACTTTTCAGATACCATGAGAGTGGCTTGGCAACTACATCCACCAGTTCCCTCAGGACTTTGGGATGCATCTCATCGGGTCCCATGGACTTGTGTATCTTCAGGTTCCTCAGGTGGTCACAAACCCTGTCTTCACTTAGAGTGGGTGGGACATTGTCTCTTTGGTCTCTATCTTGTGGGCCATCACCATGAGAGCCGTGAGGACAGGGGCTGCTAGTGAAAACTGAGGCAAAAAAGTTGTTGAGAATCTCAGCCTTCTCCTTGTCCATTGTTACCAGTTCACCACTGTGGCTCACTGGGGGGGGTACGCTTTCTTTAACCTGCCTTTTCTGGTTTGCATGCCTGTAGAAGCCCTTGATTTTCTCTCCATCTCTTGACAAGTTCAGTTCTAGCTTTGCCTTGTTCTTCCTGACCTCATCCCTACACAACCGGGCAACATCCCTATACTCTTCCCAGGATATCTATTCCCTTTTCCACTGTCTGTGTAAAGCCATCTTGCCTTTTAGTTTGACCAGCAGGTCTCAACTCAGCTATGCTGGTCTCTTGCCTTCCTTGCCTGATTTCTTACACCTGGAGACTGAGATCTCTTGTGCCTTATGGAAAGTATCCTGAAATATCTGGCAGCTCTGTTCTGCTCCCTTGTCCCTGAGCACCGCATGCCATGGGGTCCTATTTACTAACTTGTTGAACAGCTGGAAGTTTGCTTTCCTAAAATATAGAGTCCTGACTTCACTTCTCATCTGTCTCATACCCCTTAGGACTGTGAACTGCACCAGTGCATGATCACTGCAGCCCAGGCTGCCTTCAACTTTGATATCCCTGATGACTTCACTTGTATTTGTGACCATCAAGTCCAATAACACACCCCCTTGAGCAGAGCTGTTAATTTCTTGTCTTAAGAAGTTGTCATCTAGGCACTGCAGGAGTCTCCTGGAATGTCTACAGCTTGCCATGCTACTTTTGCAACAGGTGTTGGGGTGTTTAAAATCCCCCAGCAAGATGGGAGCCTGCAATCGTGACGTCTCCTCAAGCTGGGGTAAGAAGGCTTCATTGATAGGATCCACTTGATCAGGCAGCCTGTAGTAAACTCCAACCACAAGGTTCCCTTTGCTGTCCTGAACCCTAATTCCCACCAGCTTTCAACTGCCCAGCTGTTCTTTAGGGACAACTGTTCACACTCTATCCATTTCTTTACCTACTATGTGTATTGGAATTTTTCAGAAGTTTGATCAAATTCCAGCATCCCTCTTCCTCTGAATTCGAGTCCTGAAGTTAGGTCCTCTGAAAAGCACCTCCCTTTATGGACCCAAGTCTGCACATGAGATCTCCAAATACTATCTGCAAGTTACACAAAGTATTAGCAATAAGACCAAGTCTTCTCACAAAGAACCATGAGCATACTGATACAGAAATTAAGGCAGAGAGAAGAACACTTATCATCTAGTCTGGTCTCCTTTACCCTTCAGGACATTACAGTTTTTATCAAGTGACAATGCAGCCCAGTAAGCATCTTAATGGAAAAACCTAACTTTATAGAGAGAGTTGTAGAATCATATGATAATTTTGGTTGGAAAAGACCTTTAAAGATTGTGACATCTAACTTCGTTGAAGAAATGCAACAAACAAATTATAAACCTGGAGAAATAAAAACAGGAATGAAAAAGACATCTGTTTTTTCATTCATTCTTTTCCATCTGTATTGCAGAGATTTTCTGCTCTTGAGGGGTAATTTGGATTAACAGGACAATGAAAATACGGGTCTCTCCTGCAGCAAGGCTCTATACTGTTCTCACACCTTCTCTATCTTGCCAAATCCTGGCAGCATAAGTGTTCCAATATTTCCATCATTTTTATGATAGATTGATGGTTTGGGTCAAGAGAGAGCCTTATAGACCGTTAGCAAACAATTCTTTATTTTTCTCGTCTAGTTTTAAGTGACCAGTGCTTTGAATTTTCTGCTCATGACTTGGTATTCAAAGTTCCCTACTATCAAAAGTACTTCCTGATACTCAACCTACACTTCTGCTTATCAAATTTCAAGGCTTTACTTTTTGTTGTATCTCCTGAGACCTTTTGGAAAAAATGCTCTCCATGGCTGTCGTATGCTTCTTTGAAGTATGTAATGAGGTGAGATGACATGATGTGACAAGAAGACTATAGGAGGGAACAGGAGCAAGAAATGAATTCACATGAGAAAGAAATAGGAAAGTCATGACTAAATCACAAGTGTCTCTTAACTTTGAAGCACTGGTCTTTAATTTAAAAATGGTAGATAAGAAATTCTGTGAATATTTTATATATATACTTCAGACAGCTACATTTTAAATGGACAAGGATCCATGACATAAAGATATGTTTATTACTTTAGGGGTCAAACCATGAAGCCATGATTGATATAAAATATTTCCTTACACCCTGTGTGGACCCACAGAACAATTCCATTTGAGAAGAAAACATTGTACAAAAAATAGGGATACATTTGTAATTCACAGTTGAGGCTGCTAAATTTTTTCAGAG
The DNA here is from genome assembly GCA_038090715.1 of Florisuga fusca. Lineage (NCBI taxonomy): Eukaryota > Metazoa > Chordata > Aves > Apodiformes > Trochilidae > Florisuga > Florisuga fusca. The sequence goes on along the minus strand of JAAWXA010000004.1, from coordinate 54,938,827 downwards.
GTGGATATGGGAGAGCTGATGCTCGGGCAGAAGAGAAAACATGGTATGTAGTTTCAGATTACTTGTATTTGTGCTGTAATGGGTGATAGTGAATTAATTAATAGCTCTTGTCAGTGTCATCATATTACAGGGTTAATACCCAGGATTACAATTTAGTGCTTCTTTTAACTTTTATCAGGCTGTCTGCAGGCTCAGACAGGTATGTCCCCATGGGTAGCGGTTCTGTTTTGTACACGAACTTAAAGACTCCTTCCTTTTTTAATGAAGAACAGAACTGTGGATGAAAGCTCTCCAAAAAGATTTGCCTTCCTTGGCAATTCTGAAGTTAGGGTTTATGGAAGATACACAGACTACTGTGCTACAGCTTACTGTGCTACTAATTGCATAGATTGACAGAAAGAGGAAGAAAGGAAGGACAGATTCAAAGACACCAAGCTAGCATGTCAGAAATAAAGACATCACAGAAGTTTAGCCCACAGGTAAATGCCAAAGTAGATGAGATTTTAACTGTTGTGTCTGAAAACCCACCCAGTGGCCCAAGGATTCTTAATGTCAGCTTTCTTTTCCATCATTCCTTTACCAGACTGGTGGTTTTGTTCACCACCTCAATGTGAAAAGATGTCTCCCCCACAACACAGGATTTCCTCATTGTCTGTTACACCATAAGTAAGGTGCCTGGAGCACTCTAAAAATTAGAAATATACAAGACAGCCACAGGTATTTTATTAGTGGAAAAAATGAGAGCTACTTGAGAAAATACATATTTTTCAAAGGTTTCTATGCACATGAATAATGAATATCCATGGAACTAGGAAGATGAAGAATGTAATTTCTTTAGAGTTTCCTGGAATTCTCAGTTCAGACTCTCATCTCATTTGCATGTTGGGAGTGACTTTGTTGAAGACACTCTGGATTTTGTCCTGTGAGCAGGACCACAGAACCTGGCCTGATTTATCATTTGTGCAGTCTTGAATTGTTTTGGCCCAAAGGCAGTTACTACAACTATGAAATTAATTGCCACTTACAACAGACAATATTCAATTTCAGAGTTTCTCATTAGGGTATTTTAGTACCCTGTTTATTACAGTTATGTTGCCACTCATACGTTTATACTGCTGTAATAATTTCTGTCTGACTATCCCAAGCATTTAGAAATGTTACTTAACAAAATTTTACATCAGTTTTTGCTTATAGCTCTGAAATAATTCATAATAATTTGCACATAGAAAAACTGAGGCATTAAGAAATGAAAAACCTTCTTCAGAGAACATATGGCCATAGCTGGGTTTCCCACATACATATTCCCTATTTTTTTCAGTCTTTTTTCTGAAATAGAAGGATGCCCTTCTCACACAATGCACAGAATTGATATGAAATAATTCTAAAACCATTACATCCTCCTTAGAAACTCAGCTAAATGCAATATTAAGCCTTAAATTTAGGCAAAGCATCAGGAAAAATACCACTGCTTCTGACGGCTACATGAATATACAAGAGATTCAGATTCATTCTCCTCTCATGCAGTGTGTTTAGTCCAGGACTGCTTACATGGCTTCTTCTGGCGTGTCTCCGTGTAGCAACATCTGTGAGATAGGAAAAGCATAATTTTCTGAAATGATACAGTTGCTTACAGCACTGAAACATACCTGCAGAGGTTATCACAGTTTCATCTTGCTCAACTATCAATCCAAACAAATCAAATGTGAATGAGAAATGGAGAAAAAGCATTGAGAATGAGACAAAATTAATTTCTGCTTTTTTTTTAGATCAGTGTATGTACAGAATTTAGGTGCATAGGGTTTTTTTGATCTTTAGACTTTTACTTATTGAAGTGAAATCAGAGTATCTAGAGGTGTCAAGACATTGAGTTATGGAACAATAAACATGCATGAGTGGGTAATTTTCACTGGCAGTTTGTAATCCTGAGTGAATCTATAACATGGATCTGGACCATTGTGAGATCATTTCAGACCACTTGGGTGTCCTGACACTATCTTTCAGCTCAGAATTTTTACCTACTTGCGTGCAAGTTCAGATGTCATTCATTTCATTAAAAAGATCCAGGGCTGTCTCCATCACAGCCTGAGTAGCATCCACATTGTTTTACAAGGCAGCTACATGAAGGTCTGTCTCCCCCACTGCCCCCACAGAGACAGTAATAAATTAACCATCTCAGTGCTGAATCGTAGAATGGTTTGGGTTGGAAAGATCATCTACTTCCAACCTCCTTGCCATGAGTGAGGACACTTCCCACTGTTGCCCAAAGTCCCATCCTATCTGGACTTGAATACTTCCAGGTATGGGGCATCCACAACTTTCCTGGGGAACCTATTTCAGTGTCTCACAACTCTCACATTAGAGAATTTCTTCCTAATGTGGACTAACTTAAACCGACCCTCTTCAATTTAAGACGACTACCCCTCATCCTATTGCTACACGCCCTTGTGAAGAATCTGTGGGCCCCAGCTGCTGTGCAGGCCCGTTTCAGGTACTGGGATGCTGCTAGAAGATCTCCCCGGAGCCGTGTTTACTCCAAGCTGAAAAACCCCAACTCTCCAGTCTTCATAGGAGAGGTGCTCCAGGCCACTGCTCATCTTCCTGTCCCTCCTCTGAATTTGCTCCAAAACCTCCATATCCTTACACGGGGGGCTCCAGAACTGGACACTGAACTCCAGGTGGGGTCTCATGAGAGCAGAGGGGGAAGAATCACTTCCCTCAACCTGCTGGCCATGCTCCCACCCCAGGTTGCAGCTTTCTGTCTGGTCTGCAAGCACATGGCACCTCATGTTGAGCTTTTCATAAACCAACACCCCCAAGTCCTTTTCTAGTCCTTTTCTTCAGAGCTGCTCTCAATACATTCTTCACCTGGCCTGTATTTGTCCTCAGGGGATTGTTCCAACCCAGGTACAGGACCTTGCACTTGACCTTTATGCAGTTTGTACTGGCCACCTCTCAAGCCTGTCAAGGTCCCTCTGGATGGCCTCCCTTCCCTACAACATCCTGCCACACCACACAGCTTGGTGTTGGCAGCAAACTTGCTGAGGGTGTATTCAATCATGCTGTCCATGTCACCAGCAAAACTGTTAAACAGTGATGGACCTTTGAGGAATGCCACTGGTCACTGATCTCCACTTGGACATCAAGCCATTGACCACGTCTCTGCATGTCTGGAGCGTGACCATCCAGCCAATTCCTTGTCCACCAAGTGGTCCATCCATCAAATCCATGTCTCTACAATTTAGAGGCAAGGATGTCATACAGGACAGTACCAAATGCTTTCCAACAGCCCAGGACATCAGTTGCTCTTCCCTTATTCACCAACACTGTAAACCCACCAAAGAAGGCCACCAATTTTGTCTCCACCATTCACCTGCTTCCACTCTGCCATAGCAAGTTTACTCTCTGCTACAGCTACAGCCCTGTGGCTGTTATCCAAACATGCAGACTCCAGAAGTTTTCAAAATTATTCCAGCCAAGACTAGTACAAGAAGACACATTGCCTCTCTGATGAGTACCGCAGGCTTTACAAGCAAAAAGTTTCTGAATTGCTGATTATCATCATTATCCTTTGAGGGCTGGGGAAGGAGATGTTTCTAGAATCTGGAACAATGAAAATTGTCCATTCATAGTCATAAGTGAAGTGGTTTCAGAAACAAGTTTTGCTGCATTTGCAAAACAGACTTGGTTAGAGGTTTTTGTTTCCAAGATAACAGATGCTCCTGAGGAATGTCAAGACATGTAAGCGAATGAACCATCATTTAAAGCTCAGACATTTTACATAACCAGAAGTTCTGTAAATCAGCTTTTAAATGAGTAGAGAGCTGATGAAAATGGCACAAAGGAACTACAATTCTGATTCAGGTGGTAATTCAACATTCCACAGTAATTGCATGTTTACTGTACTTGACTAGACTTTGCACAAAGTGTCAAATTACCTTCAAATCTTACACTGCCACGCCTCAGCATTTTCTAGCAAGTGACATCTTATATCCATGCAGAAACTGCACATATTCTCTTCATTATTCCTGGATTTACATTCCTATTTCAAATTCATTAGCCAGTCTCAAGTAGGCTGGATCCTTGATTCTTGTTATAGTAAAAAAATTCACAAACACTTTTTTTCTCACAAATGGATATACACCAGAACACAAAACTCTCTCTTTGACTCCCAGCCCAGTGCTCTAACCAGGAAACTCAGGTGGAAAAGTATGCTAATTAAATATTAAAACCTTTCATCTTGTTCCGTTTCAGCATGGGAGCTTTCACTGAATAAAATATGTAATGACCTCTCTGGAGTTTTCAAATAAAGATGTCATTGTTAACAAAAATAAATAATTTTTAAGAAAAATAAAATTGACTGCACGCCAATTATAATTATCTCTGATGCAGAGAGCCACAGGAATTCTGTCTGTATGTACTCAGACAGCTTAATCTGCCAAAATTAAAAAAGGAGTAACCTCTTCATGAGGTTATTAACTTAAATAAAATAAGATGATATTATAAGAAAATGTACTAGCATGAAGCATCATGCTTTTCATAAAAAGAGAATGAAAATCACTCCATCTGCTTTTAATGAGGTGCAGTAACTGCAGTTACTGACAAACCTGCAGAAAGGGCAAGATTGGAGTAACAGAGAATCTTGCCAACAGGTATGACACCAAAATTATACAAGGCTGAGAAACTAAATTACAAAACTAAATTACAAAATGTGCTATGTCTCATTGCTGACCTTTATGTGGAAAATGGCATGCAGCAGCCAAAATGGAAAGAGCAGAAAGGATACAGAAGAGGACTGGAGTATGCATGAATACATGGCAAACACTTGTTCAGCATTCACTGGCATTGCATAACACTCTGTAGTGTGGTCAATTGTTCAGCTTTACCAGCGATGCAATACCTCATTTATTAAAAGATGACAGAAAATAGCTCTGTCCTTCAGGAACAGCATGGAATAATAGTTCAAGAAATAGGTTTCATTCTTCAGTGAGTCAAGATGAAAATTCTGGGCTGAGACTTCAGCCGCAGAAGGTGTGCAAGATACTGAGAGGATGAAAAAGAAACAGTTCTCCCACAAAACACAATTTTAATATCCCACTTCAACCTGTAGTTAGCTGCCTGAGATGGGAAGGTAACAAATGATATTTATTACAAAATCTCTGAATGTTCCTCAGTGTAGCAGATTCCTCAAGAGTATTGATGAAGTCTTCATAATCACCGTCCCTTCCTGTCAATTATTACTCCTAGAGAAAGTCAAGAATGAACTTGCAGGCATTAAACTTCAATGTTTGCAAAAAAAGTTGGTGGGCTGGAAATCTGCATTGTCTCTTTGTACAATATTTATTTAGGGGAGAGATTCTAGCCACCTGTTTTCTCAGCTAGAGTTCAGCAGTTCAAGTTAAAATATATTTGTTGTGGTTCAAGCCCAGTCAGCAACTAAGCACCACACTGCCGCTTGCTCGTGCATTACCCCCAGTGGGATGGGAAGGAGGAAATACAGCAAAGCCTCATGGGTCAAGACAAGGACAGGGAAGGTTCCCTCACCAATTACAGTCACAGGTAAGACAGAATTTACTTGGGGGAAAAAAATGTTTTGTCACCAATCAAATCTGAGCAAGACACCAAGAAACAAAACCAGACCTTAAAAAGACCTTCCTCCACTCTTCCCTTCTTCCCAGGCTGAAGCTACTTTGCTTCCCAGTTCTCTGCCTCCTCCCCAGAAGCACAGGGGGACTGAAAATGGGGCTTGTGGTCAGTTTGTCACACGTTGTTTCTCCAGCTCCTTCCTCCTCAGAAAAGAGGACTCCCTCACACTCTTCCCCTGCTCTAGCGTGGGGTCCTTCCCACAAGAGTCAGTCCTCCACCAGCTTCTCTGGCATGAGTCCTTCTGTTGTCCCAAAAATGGATCTATTTACTCAGTGCTTCCCACAAGAGTCAGTCCTCCACCAGCTTCTCTGGCATGAGTCCTTCTGTTGTCCCAAAAATGGATCTATTTACTCAGTGTGCAACAATCCAATAGGCACACAAAGTCAAGGTGTTCCTTTATTCCAGTTATATGCACACATTTCATTAAAATTTTTGATGATTGTGTTTTACAGTTTTGGAGCATTTTGGTGCAACACCCACACTGAACCATAACATAAATGCACACCAATATTACAATCCCAATCACTGTTAAGCTTGTAATTTTCCTAAACCATCTTTCTGAATTTGGAAACCATTATGTCATCCAATTCCATGCTTCAGCAAACACAAGAGGGGTATCATCTTTTTGCATTTCATGCAAAATTCAAGTTTGTTGCCAGATTTCATTCTAATCTGTAGGTAGCCTTCCACTCTCACCCACATATACATAGCAGCTTGTGTTAATTATTGTGCATACTCCTCTGTTTGATGCTATCCTATTCTGTACAATGACTTTTTTTAATTGAGAGACCTCCTCTTGGAGGCTGTTACTGCATCAGCAGTCTTATTTCCAGTTGTTTCAGTCATCACAGAGATATTTATTATTGTTTTTTCTCTAATTCACTTACTCCTAGCCAAGGGATGAACTATCTGGCAGTGTTCTTTTCAATTAGTGGATTAATTCTTTTGTTCCTTTTCATAAAGGTTCTGAGGCATATTTGTTCTTCACTTTTCAACGTGTCACTTGTCAATGACAGTCAAATCATGGACTATAGAGAGCAAATTCCTGACAAATTTATTGGTAATACTTCTATCTCTAGTTCCACTGTCCAATAACAGCGTTTTCCTTCTGGGATTGGCCAATCAGTGTACTTTTTACCTATAATGAGTTTTCTGATTTGTATAGTTTGGGCACACCCTGAATAATTTTGTACTAAAATGTTATCTTTTAAACAGTTTCGTTTGTCAAAACCTTTTGAGGGATTTCACTTTTATATACACTTGCAATATTTCTCATTTGACACTGGAGCACTTATTTCCCACTTTTGGGTTTCTGATTCTTTATCTATATATTAATGGCTGTATTACCAGTAAGTTGGTCCAAGAAGTATTAGAAGGAATGGGAATGCCATTCAGAGGTACTTCTTCCTCTGAATGTTCTGGAAAATGATTCTCCACTGTTCTTCCAGAGATGCCTTCTTTAGTTTAATGGATCCAGGAGCTGACTTTGTTCACCTCCACTGCGATGTAATTGATTAGCAAAACAGTATAGGGTCCCTTTCACTTCTCCATTAGTGGCTCATCCTTCTAGGTCTGGATGTAAACTGAGTTCCCTGGCTGGAATTGAAGAACAGGTAAGTCTAAAGGTAAAGCAGCTCTCTGGTTAAGGTACTTGTGTAGGCAGGATAAAACCCATGACAGAGCAGCAAATACCTTTTCAACACTTTTGCTCCTTTGATAATGCATCTGATCATTTGCTGCTACAATGCTATTAACTGGATAAAGTTTACCATAAAAAAATTTCAGATGTACTCACACCTTCTCTGACTACTGGAGTGATTATAATTGTCAGGAAGATGATAGGCCCAAACGCAGGCTTTCAGTAGAATTTTCATAACTTCTCTAGCCCAATTCATGTGACAAGAAAAAGGGTTATTCTTTTTAATAACCCCAGAGTTATTCTCTTTTTTAGTTTGCCTGCTGGTTCCTTCCTTTGGATCTTAGGGTTATTTGCACAGCAGGTCTGGCATCTCACTAGTACATCTGTACTTGATTGCATTTGTGTCCCTGTATCTCGTAGTACTGCTTATCATGGCATTGGTTCTCATGTGACTTTCTTCATGAAACCTGTTAAGGAGGACTTCTGTCATTTTGGCCAGTAGTTAATGGTTGGGAGTTACCCTCCATCTGCCACTTGATTGTCCTTCTCTGAATATTGGTGAGGCTTCACGTTAATTTTTCTGCCAGGTATCAGAGATCTGATTGCATCATCATGCAAGGCAACTCTTTTTGCATCCTGGTCAGCCTTTCCATTTCCCTGCCACTCTTCTAATTCCCTAGCCAATTCCTCACCAAATAGAGTGGGGCTATTTTTAAATCTTTGAGGAAGAATCGTCCATCACAACTGTGGCTTTCTTCCTCTAGTAGGGCTTTCCTATTCAAAGGTAAAACCAGTCTAGCTCTCCTTATCCATTGGTTCCTTTGCAGCTCACACCAGAGGAATTACCACATTCAATACCATGTCTGGAGTATTGTCATCAAGCTCCTCTAAAGTTTTATCTGTCAGCAGGCAAATTTGTGCTTTCCAGGCTGTTTCAGGTGGGGCGTGAAGCTGTGCAGAGTTCTTGCAGAAAGAGCATTTAATTTGCACAACAAATCATTTCCTGATAATGGCAAAGGACATTGTGCCTATAGAGAAATTCATGCATTCAATGTCTTATTTCCAGTTGTGCACTCCATTGATTTCAGCAGTAGCTTGCTGGTTGTCCCACCTGTTGATACTGTAATCTTACTTAAAGGTCCTTTACAACTACTGATCACTGAATGTGTAGCTCTGCTGTCTAAAAAAAATAAAAAAAAAATAAAAAAATTCAGGCCCCAGCTTATTTGGAACCAGACTGTCACATGAAAGGGTATGAGCGTCCAAAGTTTCTGGGAAAGACCTTCCCTTTAGGTCATGTGGTTCAGACTGGAACCACTGGTTTTCTAAACAACTTCTCACAGATGAATCTTGGTGTGGCTGGATCAAATCTTAGTGCCAGATTTGGTCAACAGTTTATGTTCTAAGGATATGTGCATGCAGACAACTATTAGGGTCAACATTTGCCTGCTCAAGAGTCCTAAGAGGACTTTCATTGACCCATTGGAGTTCTCTTCCTCTGAAAACAAAGTATTCTAAAAACTAATTTATACCTACTGACTAGGTCATAAATATTGTGCTGACTGGTTCTTAGCAGGCTAATAACTCTTACTAATTAAGACACAAGTGGGGAAAACCCAGTGCTCACTCTCAATGCAAATTTTTTCTCTGGTATTATTTTTGACCTTTGGTTTTGGCTTCTTGGTACAACTATTGACCACAGAACCTTCATTCCATTTCAGAAGTTGCATAATTGCCAGCCATAAAGTTGGCAGGTGAGCCATCCCACATCTGACACCCAGCTCATAGCTTAGCTTAGCTAAGTGAATGGACCATTCCTTCCACCTCTACTCTTTGTCCAGTGTAGGATAAGTGCACCAAATTACCCTGCTGTCTTGTCCAAGGCTGTGTGCAAGATAAATGGCCTAAATCCCTTTGTAGGAAGTAGGCACATTGATCATCTTGCATTCTTGTTCAGTTACAGTTACACAGGAAAGAATTAAGGCATCTACTTTACTAAACCAAAGCATCAGCTGTGGAGGCTTTAGTATTTTCCCTCTGCCCCCTTCATTCATTGTCCAAATACCTTAATGTAATAAGGTTAATTTTTACCACATAATATGGTTCATCTGGCCCCTTTTGGTTCAGGCATTTGTTTTTCCAATGTCCCTCTTGTTTACAGACTGCACATTGATGTGGCCCCAAAGGGGTTTGATTTTGCAGTCCTTTCACCGATTTCATCCTGATTCATTCTCTTTACCTCTTCTCCTGTCTCCAATATCATTCCCATTTATTGCTGCTGACAGCCTATGCTGTTTGTATTTCTTCTCTCTTCCACCTATCAACTGCAAAACTGACTTTCCCCCAAGCCCATCAATTCCTGCAACTTTCTCATGTCCTGTGCCAACTGTTCGATAAACAACACATTGAGCATGTCTGATTCGCTTCGTCGTCTGGATTCAAATCCACCCACTTTCTAGCTATTGTACACAGCTTCTCATGAAGGGCTGTTGGGCTTGCTTCTGGGCTGTCCTATTTCATACAAATTCTTATGTTTGAGTATTCTATGTTTCACCCTATTGAATGTAAATTGCTAGTACTGTTTTAATTGAGCTATCTGTCTTCCTACCCAGCTATTCAGTGGTGGTTTTAGGAGTGGTGCCACCTCATTCACCCATCTCTTACCCAAATAGCTGCCTCAAGATATCCAGCTACGACTGGCTTGGCTGATAGTTTAGATAAGAACAGTCCTGACGTGTGTGTTAGTGGCCTGCAAACAATTAACATATAATTTTATCCAGGACACAGAGCTGAGCAGCATGGATTTTGCTGGGAGAAGAGCAGCAGGATACACATATTGGCTGCCTTACTGCAGTGGTTTAATTTGTTATTAGTTTGTATGAATTGGTCATTTTCTCTTGTTTGCTGTTACTGCATCAAAGACTTAGTCCCACAGAAAACAAGACCAACATTTAAATGGCGGCAAATCTGATACCAGACAGAAAAAAGTACAAACTATAGACAGATGAATTTGAACTTGTTAGGACTCAAAAAACTTAACTTGAGAGTTTCATAGAAATACACCTATTTTGCACAAAACTTGGGAAGACTTGGGATGAGGTTGTCTGCATGCTAAAGATGCAGAAGGAGCACCCAGGGCAATTTGTTGTCCTGAATGGGAAACCTTTTTACACAATTTCTACAAATACAAAACAGATGAAAAAAAAAAATTTAAAAAATTGAAAATTATCCTAATAGCAATAAATCTATCTAAATTTGCTATCCAAATAGAAAGGAATCCTTCATATCAGTTTCCACGAAAGGGCTCAAGATTAAGGTTTTGGGGTCATTTATTTTTTGAAGGTAAGTGTAGTGAATTTGGTCTGAGAAAAGAACAATAGTCCATTTTATTTTTTTAAAGTAAGATCTGCAAAAAAAAATTCTGAGCTGAGGAATGTCTACCATGACTCAGCATAAGAAGATCTACCTCAGATGACTACCTCAAATGCTTCTGTAAACTTGAAACTCTTCATCTTAATTGTTACTCTGTGGTCCCAGACAGTTTTTGGGATACGAGGGCCACTCTGCTGCAGTGAAGCCAAATGACCACAAGGTAGAAGCAGAGATCTGGGTGGAAAACAGGAAGAGCTTGAAGAAATTCACTTGTGCTTGAACTCGAGATAGGAAGACTTGCTCGGTATGTATCTGTTTAGAGAAGATTTATGTGTGGCTACTTCAATTAACTACAAACCATTTGAACTAAGCTTTGTTTCAAAATGCTACAAAAATCAACCTAATCCCATCTGCAGTCTCATCTTTAGCTAAACCACTGACATCTGGGTGTAAATCAGACCCTAGGTACAAAATACACACAGGTTTTTTGAAGCCAATTTACGACCTTGGAATGCAACTGCTGCCTCTAAATGTCAGGGATTTTGCCCATACATGGATGCCTTGATCTCATTCTGAGGGCTGACTCCACCTTGTCTCAGACAATGAGGCTCACTTTCTTTCATTTAAAGATTCTTCATCAGCTAGGAGACATCTTGTAATAGAAAAAAAAAATGCAGCACTGATTTTATTACATTTTCCTTAAGTGTGCCATACCTTCTGAACCTCACAATACAAATTTCTTTCCTTCGGTGTTACAGACATCATGTCCAGGTAGTTATGCCCTCCAGAACCAATTTTACATCAAACAAGAGCCTGCTCAACATCTCACTTTGTGCAGTCCATTCAGGTTTTAATTTCCAGTCTTATCTTAGGTTCATAAGTAACTTTTCAACAAGAGGCAGCTGCTGAAATGTTATATTCCATGACAGAAAACTGCCTGGTTTGCAAGAGCTATTACAAAGACTATGCAAGTGTCTACAGGAATTTGTGTGTTTTGTTAAGTCGAATTTTTATCTGCACAGATCGGGTGGGTGAAGAGAGTGCATTCTGATCAGAGTTAAACTATTTGCATGAAAATAGGATTAGCAGCTGAAAGGCATGTGGAAGAAAAGAATGTCTTGTTCTACATAACGATTTGCATTCTGTGGCACTCAAAGACCCTTTGAAAAGGGTTTTCAGTCAGGTTCCTCCCACACTGCAAAAATCCTGCCACCTATGGAAAAATATGTTACATTCTTCCATAACGCAAAAATTCATGGACATAAATGAGCAGATTATTCGGGCTCGTTCTCGGGATTCTGAAGCCACAATAGAACTTTGCAGGCAGCAGCAGAAGGGAATGGGATAGGAGATTCAATGTAATCATGACAGGCATCAGCTGCTTCCTAACTTCTCCACTGATCCACACTATGGTGAGCTGTGATGAGCAGACGACCTCTCCGTAACTAGCAAGAAGTTTTCTGTGTGGGTGATATCTTTTGCTCTATAGCTAAGCTCTCCATCGGAATTCACAGAAGCTTAGCTTTGCTGAAAACTAGATCAGCTGGATATGAAGAAGATCATTGTTGAAAATGCTCAATCGAAACAGACAATTATTTAATCTGTATTTGTAACCCCGGATAGTTCTGGTATCCATGTCCTACATACTTGCTGGTCTGATGTCTGCATCAGAAGCAGTAACAGCATAACATGAAATGGTTTTTATTTTCTCAAACTGAGATGATTACATATTACTGGATATGGAGCTTTGCTGATTTATCAGATACTTTATTTAACAATTGTGTGAAAATTTATTCTGGATATATTTACAACAGTTTTTAAAATTCCAGCAATTCTGATATTTGAACTCCTGTTGTCAAATCAGAGGTCTGAGACCCCAGAGAAAGAGTTTACATTTGCTACATTAAAGTCACATTTCTGACACAGAGGTAAGAAGTTTGTTTCTATAGAAAAAAAAAAAATAAAAAAAATCCTCATCTAGTCGAACCCTCAGAGATTCTGTGGTGTGGTTACACTAATTTGTGTCAGAATTCCACTTCCCTCATGATCTGTGTTAAATAAATATTAGTTTGCAATCATCTGTGATCCAGGTGAGACTCTAGGACTTCCGTATAGCCTTAATGAAAGAGAGTGTGGATGTGTCCAAGACGCCAAGGAGTTAGACATTCAGGCATTTCCTGAAGGTAACTGGGGCATGAGCCCTCACAAAAGTATTAAAATCAATGCCAAGAACCTGAAACCCACTATATTCTGCCTTTCAGTGGGGATACAAAAAAAAAAAATCTTCAAAATGCATTATGGCTCTGAATGTAGGCTGCATAGTCCTAATGATGTCAAAAATTTTAAAGGATTTAGTCAAAATGCAATAAGTTTAAATAAATAATTGATAGTTTATTGCTTGACTGACTAAGAGTAATTCATTTAAGTCTAAACAGTAAGATAAGGCAACAATTAGACATTAGAAACAGGAACTTTGAATGAAGCTGGGCTGTCAGCCCAAGAAACCATGTTTATGTCAGTGTTTAGGAACCATTGTTTAGATCAGCCAAAATAGTGTCTCTTGGGTGAATTTTGCTATTTATAATACGAAACCCACACATCCAGAAGTTAAGATACCTGCCCCTGCCTGAAGACTCTTACCCACAGAATTTGCACAGAACAATTAAAATGTACTCTATCTTTAAATCAAGATTAACAATATTAACCAATAGTATGCAAGTATTGGATAGCAATTACCAATAAAAGATTGTAAGTATTGTATTTGTTAATTGATTGATTATGATGACTATAAATATTTTACACTAGCCCTCCTTTCTGTGCATAACTGCTAGTAAATTGCTAATACCTCGACTGCGTGTTACAGGCTTGCACACTGGGAAATAAACCCCATTTTGGGACAACACTAAAATTTTCATATCTCTGCTCTGTGTATACTGCACTTCCAAACAGCTGAACTGCTAAGCTGGCAGCAAATACAGTTGTTTTTCTCCTAGAGTAACTGAAAATATTATCCTAATAGAGGTTTTTAAACCAATGTCACATCTGTGTCTTCCATCGTATTTAACCACGCTAGCTTTTAAATGTAACCATGACAACACAAATACCACTACAAGTGCAAAAACCTGCTCAATAAGCTGAGTAAATTCTAGACAACTAACCTACCACAAATATTCCTACATAAAATGCTTCCTCCAGGTAGCTTCTTCCTGTGGGACTACAGGAAGAAAAAGATGGGATTTTAACTTTACAGATGACAAAATATTTTGAAGGATTTTAAAATACTGAGAAAAATAAGCTGGATGAGAAATTCTACAGCAACAAAATTGAATGAAAACTTGAGCTGTCTTTAGTACATTTTTCTCCCTCATACACTGGTATTTATAGATCTACACAGAGAACTGCTATCAGTAAGTGACCAGCTCAATACATGATTCTATGGGCTTCTGCACAAAAGGAGGCACAAGGTCCCCCCTACTACAGCAGGCTTGGTTTGGTTTTGCTTTACAGGTATGGAACTTCTCCCCAGTCATAGCAGGAGATCATATTTCCCTAGAAAAAGAGAAAATAATCAAATATTATGGATTAGAAATCCTATCTAAAATTATCCTTTCACTTTATCCTGAGTAACAGTTATCTCAATGGGTCCTGCAGTAGTGAATCCACTCTCTGATAAAACAGGACATTTTTTCTCCATCATACATAGAGTAGTGCCTAGAATCCTAAATTCTGTAACTTTCAAGGCAAATACCTTTAACACATAAGATAAAGGATCATGTAAGAGTTATGGCACAGCAGACACTGATTATCCCCAGCCACTAGTCAATATGCAGAAATAGTCAAGACAGACTATAAATGTAAATGTAAATATAAAGATGTGCATTTCAACCAACTGTATACTGTTCAACAAGTTCTTGCACAATATACTATCTGAACAGAAACCAGAAATTCTTCACTTGATTTATTCTCTTTTTAATATGTAGTTTATTGCTATTTGGTGCCATGTCAAAGAAAATAAGCTCATATATTTGTAATCATATGAAGGACTATCTGTGGTGACAGCAAAGTTCACATACCAGATAAGAATCTAAACCTTGATTTCATCTGAACTAATGTTAGATGTCTTCTAAAGATTTGTAAAATATGTGTAGATAAGCTGGATTTCTAGACTATAGTTAACTTTTGACAATTCCAATTTTTCAAGATAGAATCAAGATAGAGTTAAATGAGTTGTGCTCCTTTTTTAAAAACAATAGAGGACACTGTCTCCCATAGCATTCTCCTGGAAAAGCTGTCAGCCCAGGGCTCAGACAGGAGCACTCTGTGCTGGGTTAGGAACTGCTGGAGGCCCCCAGAGAGTGGTGCTGAACGGTGCTGATCCAACTGGTGGCCGCTCACCAGTGGTGTCCCCAGGGATCAGTGCTGGGCCCAGTTCTGTTTAATATCTTCGTTGGTGATTTAGATGAGGGGATTGAGTCCACAGTTAGCAAATTCACAGATGACACCACGTTGGGGGGGAGTGTGGATCAGCTGGAAGGCAGGAGGGCTCTGCAGAGGGACCTGGACAGACTGGAGAGTTGGGCTGATTCCAATGGGATGAGGTTCAACACGGCCAAGTGCCGGGTCCTGCACTTTGGCCACAACAACCCCATGGGGAGCTCCAGGCTGGGCACAGAGTGGCTGAGAGCAGCCAGGCAGAGAGGGACCTGGGAGTCTGGATTGACAGGAAGCTGAACATGAGCCAGCAGTGTGCCCAGGTGGCCAAGAAGGCCAATGGCATCCTGGCCTGTATTAGGAACAGCGTCACCTCCTTGGACCTGCTGGTGATGCTGTTTCTGATACAGGCCAGGATGCCATTGGCCTTCTTGGCCACCTGGGCACACTGCTGGCTCATGTTCAGTTTCTTGTCAATGCAGACTCCCAGGTCTCTTTCTGCCTGGCTGCTCTCCAGCCATTCTGTCCCCAGCCTGTAGCGCTGCATGGGGTTGTTGTGGCCAAAGTGCAGGACCCGGCACTTGGCCTTGTTGAACCTCATCCCGTTGGAGTCGGCCCAGCTCTCTAGTCTGTCCAGGTCCCTCTGCAGAGCCCTCCTGCCTTCGAGTTGGTCCACACTTCCTCCCATCTTGGTGTCATCAGCGAATTTGCTGATGATAGACTCAATCCCTTCGTCTAAGTCGTCTATAAAGATATTAAACAGAACTGGGCCCAACACTGATCCCTGGGGGACACCACTAGTGACTGGCCGCCAACTGGATGCAGCCCCGTTCACCACCACTCTCTGGGCCCGGCCCTCCAGCCAGTTCCTAACCCAGCACAGGGTGCTCCTGTCCAAGCTGTGGGCTGACAGCTTTTTTCAGGAGAATGCTATGGGGGACGGTGTCAAAGGCTTTGCTGAAGTCCAAGTAGACCACATCCACCGCCTTCCCCTGATCCAGCAGACGGGTCACCTGATCATAAAAGGAGATCAGGTTGGTCAGGCAGGACCTGCCCTTCCTATATTCCTATATATTATTATCCAGTCAACAAGATGCATGTAAGTAATTCAAAGAATCAAAGTGTAATCATATGAAGGACTATCTGTGGTGACAGCAAAGTTCACATACCAGATAAGAATCTAAACCTTGATTTCATCTGAACTAATGTTAGATGTCTTCTAAAGATTTGTAAAATATGTGTAGATAAGCGGGATTTCTAGACTATAGTTAACTTTTGACAATTCCAATTTTTCAAGATAGAATCAAGATAGAGTTAAATGAGTTGTGCTCCTTTTTTAAAAACAATAGAGGACACTGTCTCCCATAGCATTCTCCTGGAAAAGCTGTCAGCCCAGGGCTCAAACAGGAGCACCCTGTGCTGGGTTAGGAACTGCTGGAGTCCCCCAGAGAGTGGTGCTGAACGGTGCTGATCCAACTGGTGGCCGCTCACCAGTGCTGTCCCCAGGGATCAGTGCTGGGCCCAGTTCTGTTTAATATCTTCGTTGGTGATTTAGATGAGGGGATTGAGTCCACAGTTAGCAAATTCACAGATGACACCAAGTTGGGGGGGAGTGTGGATCAGCTGGAAGGCAGGAGGGCTCTGCAGATGGACCTGGACAGACTGGAGAGTTGGGCTGATACCAA